>JAJIZL010039343.1:0-15596 GCA_023969395.1 Amblyomma maculatum
ATATATATATATATATCTGTGTATGTGTGTGTGTGTTTGTGTGTGTGTTGCTAAAATGCAAGATCAAGTAACCTGTGCCCACTTACTCTGAATATCGCTGATGGGAACAGTCAAAAACTGGGGTGGTCGGCCTTCTGAAACCTTGTCTTGAACATACTGAAAAAAAAATGAGCACATTGATTGATTGATATGGTGCAAGCCGTTTGATAGCCAGGTTGTTTTCGTGCGGGTGGCAGTGAAACCCTCCTTTTTACGCGTTAGTGCGCTGAAAGCAGATGTTTTATTCATCATAATAATCAGTCCACTATTTAGAACATTGCAAGTTAGGTTAACATGCCGGTAGTAAATACGAATATGAGCTAAGGAAAACTTTTCTTGTGCCATGATTTGGCGACTCAGTGGTCAGGACACTGCAGACCAGTGTGATTCCGGCCACGGCGGCCACTTGTCGAATGTAGCAAAACGGATGGCGCCCGAGCATTGTGCAAGATCAAAGCGCCTTAGAAAGTACCCCAATAGTCGCAATTGTAGAATGTCCGAATAGAAGTTATGTACAAATTTAATTTATGTGCAGCACTGATAGAAGAACGCAAAGTCAACAATAATAGTCTAGCGAGCTTAGTAAAACTTTCCATTAAAGATACCTCCAGTCATGACATGCGAAATCTGGAACACTGGGAGATCCATCCCTGTCGCACAAAGTTCGCCATGCAAACTCTGCGTTATAATATTCCGCACTTATGAAACATGTACGTAAATGATGACGTTGACACTTTCGAGCTGAGCCTGAATCGCCTTAAATATACTTTTGTGAATAGTATGGCATTCTAAATTAAAATGATCTTTGCGATACCAGTGACTGTTGTCAGTTAACCGTTCCATTTCAATTGTAAGCATGACTGACTGCAATAGTGCCACCGATTCGTTATGATATTTTTGGTATTTTTTCGACAACCTATAATGCTTGCTAAATTGTCCTTTTCTATTCATGGTCCTTAGTGACATTAACTTGTTTTCTGTACCATCATCTTCAATAGATGTGACGTTATGCATAGATGAGTATAATATTCATCTTTAGTTTGTTTTTTTTTTTTTTCATTTGTGTCTGCACATCATACTTGTTGCGTTATTTTTGTCATCACTGGAAAATGTCTGATATGTAATGTCCACATGTTTTGTGCTGTTATTAGGTTGTGGATAGGTTTTTTGTTTAGCATGACACGCTGCTGTTTGTAGGGACTAGGTCCTGTCAAGCTGCGAAAAGCGGCTTCTTACCCTTTTTAGCTCATCTCACCCTTTTCCAATATAAATAAATATTTATCTTATCTTCTCCTAAGTGCCATACTGACATGTTGTTTACCTTTGTCTGTGAGCTATGATTTTTGCCTTCTTTTTTTTTTTTGTTCTCTACACCGCATGCCTTAGCAGCGCTATTCATGTAATGATGGCGCTGGCCTCATGAAATATTTTTTTTATTTTCGTGCCGCACTTTATTCTCTATCATGTTATTCTTTTTGTTATTAATATTATTTCTCTATCGTTCGATCTTTCTTCTGCATTGTTCTGTTGTTGTCGTATATTGTTTACAATGCAGCGTATTTTTGTACTTTTATTTAAATATGCGGGATAGAGATGTAGTGTATGAATTTGACGTCGTCATTATACAGTCAACAAAAGACCTGCAGGTGCTTCAATAAATCATTAAAAGAGAGCCAGCATCACTGCCCGGAACACCGCAAAGGACAGAGTCAGCCTTGAAGTCTCGGCTCTGGCTCTGTAAAACAACTCTTCTATATCGCCTACATTCCAATCTTGAGATTTTCATATAATATTATAGGTACGTCAGTCAGGTAGAAACGGCGTGTCGATGGGTTTCGAGCACTCATCACAATAATTCCTTCATGGCAAAAATTATGCCGACGTTATGTGCACACGGATAACATAACGATTGCGTCTGCTGGCCTACGAAGCCATGCCGCAAATGCGAGCATTTCAGGCAATCCGAAAATAGTGGAAGTTATTGACCAAGCATATAAGGCTCACTGAGCATATAACGACGTTTGTTGCCAGCAAGACTCTCCGCATGTCAAGCTTGTGCATCTCTTACGGGTGACCTTCAATATATACGTATGAACCAGCGCATCCAAATGCAAGCCCTTCTGTTGTGGGCACCGGATCGTTAAAATACTGAAAGAGAAGAGAGCGTGGGTTACCAGGTGCACAAAACACAGTCATTGAGATCTTTCATTGAATTTATTCAAAAATGCCATCCTCGGTCACCCTCACAAGTGGCGCAGCCATACTCCTCGGTTTCAAGTTTTGCAATCAACGTTGTGACTACCTAAACATATAATTTTTGAATGGAGTTTCACTGATCATGCAAGGTAAAATGCAGAGCAGGCGGAGGTAAGACTTACATGAGTAGCAAACAGAGCGAAGTATTTCTCTCTACCTATGAGAGAATCAGCATGCATAGTATCATGTATGTGCGGCGACAGCAGGAACTGAGGTGTGCCCTTGCCATGAGGGTTTCGCCACGCTTGATGCGACTAGTACGAGCGAAAAGAATATAATAATCTTCGGCAGGCCGATTGTGCCACCCCCGTAGTGAATGTAAAAGCAGTTGCAAGAACGGAAATGCCAGCGAACTGCGCTTGTGTGTAGGTTCCGCTACAAGAGCCCGAACGAAGGTTGACCCGGGCGTATGGCCTCGAGGACGCTCCGTTTCCTGCCACGCTTTCCGTGCTTTCCTGCCTGCCTCCACCCCCTCTCTGTCACGTAACGAATGCGAGAGATCTGCGATACAGCGGTGAATACCTATGAAGCCTTACATCATAGAGAGCGTGCATTCGCAAATCTACCGCTGTATGTGTAACTTTTACAGGAAGCACCATGCGATTTTGTTCTTTGTCAGCTGCAGAAGCCGATGATACGTTGACCATCGCCGTGGCTGGATGTTATGACTGCGCTTCCTTCAGTTCCTTGACCAGCAACGACCTTTACAAGGTCGAGCCCGCTCGTCCACACATAGACAGTTCCTTGACCAGCAACAACCTTTACAAGGTCGAGCCCGCTCGTCCACACATAGACAAAAAGCAAGCCAACGCGCACAATAAGCCTTTCAGTGAATAACAATTTCGCAACCCTCTCTATACAGGCGACTCTTAGGCGAATCTTTTCACTAAACAAGCAAGTAGATTGCACAGCCTGCTTCCAAAAGCTTCGGTGAGAAAATGTTGCGACGATGTGGTACATGAAAAAAATTGCGCAATCGCAACGCATACCTTAACGAAATCGGAGCCCGGGAGATCGTTGTGCATGAAATAACCACCTATCGTTATCCATCAAACCACATGAGTGCTAGAAAAGTCCGGAAATATAGGCAACACTTAAGACTCCGTCGATAGCCAGATATATTCTTTCTTACATCTCTTCAATTCAGCGACCTCATGCTCTTACGAGGTCCTACTGAGATTACAGGAGGAGAAATCCAGGCGGATTAGTTTTACAGTTTTATCGCTAGGATTCAAAAGGTTGGTCTGCATAATAAAACGAAGTACTCTCGAGAAGACTCACTTTAAGTGAAGCAGAGGAGGACACAGAGTTATTGCTAGGGGACACAAACATTCTACTTATTGCAGTTGACGCACTATTCTTTACAAAAATATTTCCCGCTGAACACCACGCACATATCGTACTGCTGACGCCAGCGGGCGCTTGACTTTCCATTCCTTGAATTAGAACTGTCCAATTCGCAGAATTGTTTTCAATTGCTGTCTTCTAAACAATGGCATTAAGGGACAGTGTGCTAACTACGTTCAGGCGAAGTATAGTTCGTGGGCAAACATTATGGTTCAGAAAAAGGATGTTCGAGGAGAGGTGAACGCCCTTTTGATTCTCCTTTGTGCACCACGTCCTTCTAAGTAAACTACTGAGAATCCATATAACCAGAAGCTCCGTTCATTCATTCATTGCGACATACGTGGAAAGGTTGTGCTCACCTTGTACTGAAGTAGAGGCAGTTCTTCGAGCAGGTATTCCTCTCTGCCGCAGACCTTCAGCACCAGGTTCTCGACCGTGTGGCAGAGGAACTGTTCTTCACCGCTGGCACTCAGCATGACCTGCTGCAGCAGTTGCTGGGGCGTTGCGCTCACTGATGTGCTGATGACCACTGTGCTCTGAAGAAAGGGAGGATCCAGTATAGGATGCAAGCACTGCCGTCGATATTCATATTACTTGCATCATAAAAATGCTGGTGAGATCATGTGCTTTGGCTTCAACTTTAGGGCTCGCATCTGAACTTGACAGCATCTCATTGTACCTGTCATCGCTGGGACAAACTTGAATTGCGGCAACAGCGTGAGAAAGCTTGTAAAAAGCAAAGGTAACTGACAATTTTTGACAATAAACGTGTATACCATTTTGTACTCATTCCGTGGGATGCCAGTTCACTGGTTGCAGTATTTATGAATAGTTAATAACCAGAATATAAATTTCTGCATAAACTAGCCATGTTGAGTTGCCGCAATCAGGCAAACGTGACAAAAGGAGCTAACTGACTGTGAAAGCTGCGGAAGTGAATAAACGTTTTTTATGTAAAATATAAGTTTTTTATTTCAACTTCCTGAGAATGTATTACGGAATTTTCATAGCGAACTGATTTGCGGTTTATTTTGCCGCTTTCGAAATTGTTCAGCCTTTAATAACGAATAGATTACTTTTTAACGCAGTGCGGCAGCTATAAGAGAGGCAATCGCAGGATTGGACGTTATATAATAAGTAGGGGGAAGATATTATGAAACTTGCGGTGATAAAGTGGCCATACCTGGCACACGACTGATTAAGGTGGAGAGATATGGAAGATGTCTCTCTCCTGATACGGATGTACTGGTTGTTCATGAGGTTGACGTTCAATTACTTCTAAAGGACTTGCTTCAAGTTTAGGTTCAGCTCTTCACACGAACACTTGCAAATTTCTCAAACCATATTACACCCTCCAGGATGACTTTCCCTTGTAAAGCACAAGAATGAATCCTAAAAGGTGCCCTCCACATTGAAGCTAGTATAACCCTAAAAAGTGTCATGCCCCTAATTGTACCCGCAGCTCTTGAAAAAAGAACTGGCGCATATTAGTGATCTGTGCGTACACAACGAGACGTTTGCGTTAGATTCTTACCCCTCTCTCAAGGAAGATGTGCGCCTCGAAGACGGTGTCCTCGGTCACCCTGTCTGCCATGTGGCGGGGCGGAAACTCTGCCACTCTACGGTCCACGCGCGCTGGGTAGCGATACTTGACCTGCTCCAAGGGCGGCCACTCAGCGCGCTGGTCAGCAATGTCGCTGCAAAAGGCTCGCATGTTGCGGCGGAAGTCGTTCACCTCGGCGCTCTGCAGAGCCTCGAAACTGTTCACACCTGCGTGCGGCAATGGCATGCTCCCGTGAAATGTGGTTTTGATGAAAGAAGTAGTGTACGGCTGAACGGTACTTTCCACCGCCGTTCTCTTATTTTACGGGCCCCGATTAGAGCGTGTGTAGGTGAGCTTTTCTTGCATCAAAATCTGCACTAGGCCAGACAGCAGCGCATGTAGGGTAATCGTCACTAGTTACTACTGCGCATACGCCGTAACCATGGCAGCTAGTTGCTCCAATCAAGGCAGAAGGGAAGAGAGAAGAGGGAGAAGGTAGCCGGTCAAATAAACGAAAAAGTTTTGGAAGACGTCAAGAAAGTGAAGAAGGCAAAAGAAGGCAAAAAGAAGACAGGAAGGGAGAGAAGAGTGAGGAGGAGAAAAAGAAGAAGCCGGTCAAGTGGAGGAAGAATATTCGGAAGACTCCAAGGCGACGCATTGAATCGTCTATCACACCTTACGGTTTGCATCCATTGCATCAGCGACGGTAACGTTCTAGTCGGACTTTGTGAAATATGTTTTACTTTCGCTATACATATCAAGGCTTAACCGAGTTGAGCCGCCATCATTTTTTTTTGCACATCAGATCACCATCGCAGTCAGCATTTAGGCCGCTATCACGCGCTTAGCACCTTAACAGAGCATACAGCGGGAAACTGAATCATACGATGAAATTATTTGGAGGATCATATTCTATGGCGGCCTGTGGCTCGCCAAGCTGTCTTTTACTACAGCCTTTTCTTCAGGCCTCCAGTGTCTTGTATCCTGAAAATGTATGTGAATGTCTTGTACGTGAAAATGTTACGGACATGCTCAAAAGTTTACCCGCGTCGTCAAAACCTCCAAAGCAAAAATCGAAGATAATGCTTGAGAAGATAGTGACATTTTATTAACGCTGTCGAAGATCTTCTGGCATCAGGTAGTGCATTTGGTTTAGTTACGAAATGACCCTGCTTTGACAGAACTATCTGGCAGCTCATAAAATAAATATAGGTTTGAGTGGTTGTTTCTGCATATCACTAAGTGCATAAATGTTCACTTGGACGTAGTACTGAAGACGTATATATGTGCTGCGTCAATAAATATGCACCAAGTCATCGAGAAAGCAGCCAGTATGAAGTGCTACGAATCTGTAATAAAAAAAATGGCAGTAGCTTAGGTTGGCTGTGCCAGGATATATGTAACGTTAGCTAAGGTTCAGCTGGTTATTAGCTTTCTCAGCAACTTTAGCCTCCTTATGTTCGTTCATCGTACGCCGAACCGTCAGTTGCCAGACAACTACTTAGGCATCCGACGCGTTAAGCTTCTCCGCTGCTGAGCAGCAATTTCGCTGTGATAGTTTTACCGAGACCAAGCAGGATAGCAGGGAAATACTTTTTAACCAGATTCATTGCGCCGGCCCATTGTTGCCAGTACCGAGTGGGCTCTGAATTCGCACGCTTCATGCATAGTAGAGAGAGCCCTTGCACCTCGGTACATTGTTGATTGAGAGACTTCCTTAGTAGCGCCCCTTTTCGTGGTAATGTCATCGGGACAGCAATGCATGTTCGTGGGCTGCACAAGCAATCGAACAAATCGCAAGATGATTGCCGAGAACGTATGCGGGAAGCATGCAACGACAGTCCAAGTGCGGCTGTGATGTGTTTCTGCTTTACCACTTTCCAGTCCATCCTGATTTAATTCGCCTATTAGCGTGTTGTTTAAACCAGATAGACTCGGTACCGATGACGGACTCACAAATATGACGCCCATTTTACTTCCTCCGCTGTAGTAAACACGCACCCCGGGCAGGCCGTGCCTCCCGCAAGCCCTCCGCGCCTACAATACGGTGTATCTCTTTCGCCAGCGCCAGAAGAACCTGTTCTCCACTTAAACAATAAGCCGACAGCAAAAAAAAAAAAAAAATCTTGCGGATCTCTGACTTATGTCGTGTTGTTGAGAACTGCAATACTAAACAAGTTTCTTAATACAGCCAGCTGCCATTGGTGCGGCGTGCGGCTACCCGTCTGCATACTGGCTCCGCTGCTAAGTCGTCACCGAGATTTGCATATTTCTGCTCCTGATACAATGCGATCGGCAGCAAGGCAGTTCCACAAGAGAACATCTACTGAGAAATTGCAAAGCGCCGCCGGATATGCCTTCAATGCAAAGCAATTTAGACCTAGCGACGACTAGGGAGTAGTGCTAGGCGAGAATGCCGTCGTCCGCCGCGCCAGCGGGCGACGCCGCAAATTTCATAAGCGCTGCTGTATGTGCTGCGAATTTATCGCCTTAGTTCATGATGTAGCTGAGAGCGCACGTTTTTCGACGTTTTGCTCAACAAAAATTACGAGGTACTTTACGAGCTAAAGTAGTGAAAGGCGAAAGTGGTGCATTCTGCTGCGCAGCTTTTACGCATGGCGCGATGATTGTTGCTGCGAGTAAAGCGAGCGACTAGTTTCACATTCTGCTATAGTGCATCATCCATCATGCCCTGTCACTAAGCTTCAGTGGGTGACGAGTTTCAAGAATGTTCCAAACTCCGACCACGAACGGCACAGTAATGTTTTCTGACCCCCTAATTGGTGATTAAGCGCTAATTATCATTAAAATAATTAGTGAATAATTAGTAATGAAGTACTGATTAACTATGACTAAGCAGTAATGAATTAGCAATTACGCACTAATTACGTTTGACGAATTAGTGATTAATTAGTGACTATAGCACGAATTGACCGCGACGGCACTTTCTGATTGGTCGAGAGGTTTGTGACGTCATCCCGCATCGACCAATGAGAGCCGCCGCAAAAGGGGGACACATTTTGTACAATACAACCATGAGCCACTAAAGGCTTTCGCCTTTATATGTCGTGCAAACGATGCTGCAACAACGGGACAGGGATACGATGGTGATGCTCCGCCGGCCGTACTCCAAGGTTGCATAAAAAACGTCGATAGATGGTACTTTAGGCACTACTTCTTTTATATGCTGTTCTTGAACCGTGGCCTAACTTGAAAGCATACATTGTTGAAGCAGGACAGCTCGATCGCGTGCTTTTCGCCCTCAGTCGCCGGCGCACTACAGACCAAAGTTACTAGAACCAGCTTCAGTTTGAAAACTCTCCGCCCCCGCTGTACACCGCGGGCTGCGCCTGGCGGCTTCCCGGGTATCGAAACCGGCTCCTGAATGACGCTGTGGAGCGGCAGCGAAAGCTGGTGCTCACTAGGTGGAGGGCATCATTGCAGAAGTATCAATTTGTCTAAAACAATAATGTGAGCGTGGATTTTTATTTTTTCAGCAGCTGCGGCCTTGGCCGTCGCTAAAAGGTTAGAAACTAATGTAAAATTTTGCAGGCAACCATTACTAAGGCTGAGCTACATGTACGCACACGAAAACTCACGCGAGCGCGACGGCGGCACACGTCGCGCGAAGCCTTCGCGCAAACCGAAATGCAACTGTCGCTTGGCTAGTCGCTCGGGCCTGCCGAAAAAGAAAATGTCGCTCGTTCGCCCGGAAGTGCATGTGCGATCAAGAAGTGGATACACAGCAGTGACGTACACTGAGCGTAAGTCACTGCCGCTCATTTCGCACGCTTTATTAATGCAAATGAATTACTTCGCTATATTCACAGATTTCTGTCCGCAGACCGTGTCCGCCGACCCTGTCCGCAAAATCGTGTCCGCAGCAGTTGTGAGGAAATGAGAAGTGGTAGAGGTTAATGAGTGGTGTCAATCGATAGAGGGTGACGTAATGTTGCGGCAGGAAAAATAATTAGGAAAATAAGTTAATTAGGTAATTAATTAGAATAACTGGTTCACAGGAAAGGAAAGGCGCAGTATCCTCAATACTTGTTCTGTGGACACCTACACCGCGCCGTAAGGGAAGGGAGGAAGTTGGAGTGAAAGGGGTAACGAAAGGGGTGACGTAGTGGTGACGTGAGAGAAAGGGGTGACGTAGTGGCTTTGACGTCCAGGATGTGACGTCACGTAACCGGAAGTAGAGCCGAAAAAAAAAAGAACATAGGAAGGTATCGGCGCGCTATTTGAAAGTACCAGAGACTAATTGGGCTGACAAGAAGTGAATTAAGCAACTAGAAGCAACCAGAAGCAATCAACAGCAGCATCCGTGCTTTCGCATTACTCCAATGCAGATTTTGCAGTGCTCTCTAATTGTTTTTAGCAGTGTTGCCTTATGATTGTGCTTTGCCGCGTAAATTTCTAGCTTTGTACGAAAAATGGTGCAAGGATTCAACGAACGTATAATCTAAAAAAAAAAAAACAAGGTCACGTGACCACTTGTATAGCGCAAGTTAACGCATGCTAAGTGCCTCCAACTCAATACGGTGTGCTCTAAATGCATTTTGTTTTGCATGTTGTCGCAAGATAATTCAATTCTTGCAATTGTTCTGATTGTTCATTTGCAAATAGCTTTGCGATGTACTGCATCATAGAAGAATGCGTACTATGCCAGCAATACAGAGCATCGTCGCCATTTCCCGTTGCCGTCGGTTCGCGCTGTCGCGAGCATGTATATCTTCCCCAGTAGGCGACAGAGCGAACGATGATCACTTTCGCCGTGCCGCCTTGTCGCGTCGCTCCCTTTTTGCTCACATAAAGCTCAAGTCTTTAAGGTGTCGCAGCAGCGAGCGCGGGATGTTTGGCTTAATTTCCACAACCGGGAAGGCGATACATTTCTGGTAAATGTTTCGCAATTTGTGGTAACAATAAATCGCCAGAGGGCCTGATTTTGAGCAACGGGATGTTTGTGCACATTTCAGTTGAGACAAATTGTCTGTATGTTCAAAACATTCTACAACCATGTTTTTCCCGCCACACTTGGAAATTGCAATAGTGAAGTATGAAAATAGTGGCATGAAAAACTGTCGGTCGCGCAATTCGGTAGAATCAATACGGTCTATTCGCAGTTGATGGTTAAGTAATGTGAAATAAAATGAGCAATAGGCAATTTTAATAAGCAGCATTACTTGTTTCTTACTCGCTGTGTACAGAATATGTGTACACAATTTGTCCGCAGTAGCTGTGTAGAGCTTATACCGACAAGATTGCTCTGGAATAATTGTAGTTCTCAGTTATAACCTGGTAATGAGTATAAATGTGATTATATTTTACGCTGATTTTGTTTTAAATTTATTATAGTTACTTCTTAATAGTGATTATACTTCACGCTACATCATTAGGTCATATATTGTCCGATTGCTTATGTAAAGTATACTACAAGGTTGACGACTGGGCAAGTTGGTAAGGGTTCATATTTAACCAGGCAAAGGACGAGACACAGGAAAGAAGAGGTATCTGATAAGGAAGGCTGCTTTGTCGTTGTACCTGACAGCTGTTTCTCTGAAAAAACCTCGGCCGCGATTGCCAAGAATTTTAAGAAGGTAAAAGCGAAGCCATCGTCTTACAGGAAGCAAGCTATCGCTTGGTTAGATGATCACAACCTGAAGGATTTAAGTTCAAAGGGGAAGGCAGCTACAGACGCCAACTTGGATGTTTTCTTCTCGGCGAAGACGCACAAGACGGACATTCCTTTCAGGACCATTGTTTCGGAATGTCGAACATGGCAGTACGAGATTTCGGGATTTTTGAAGAAGCATCTAAAGATGTTGAAAGTTAAGGACCCATTTTTGACTCCGAGTTCTTCTAAGGTGCTAGAACTTTTAATGGACAGAAATCCGGGTAGGTGCTCTGCAATGAATATTTATGTGGAGGACTTATATTATTCTTTGCCACAGGACGGACTTCTAAGGTGCGTACAAGATTGCATCACTGTAGATAATGATGAAATGGCTTTTATTAATGCGTGAGGTATATCGGTTGCTAGTTTCTTGGAGCTGTCATCATCCTTTTAGCTTAGTTCCATTTTCGTCTGTTGGCAAAGCAGCATATACATCCAGAAGTCAGGGGTATGCATTGAGTCGCAGGTTGCTCCTGTGCTCAGCGACATTTCTCCGTCTAAAGTTGACACCGCATTGAAGCCAGGTTTGGATGCCTTCGGTATAGTAGCGTTTCGATATGTTGATGACTACCTTATTTTCTTGGATAAGGATGGTTTCGATAGTTTTGCGCATGATGTGTTACGAATGTTCAAAGAGCAAGGTCAAGGCCTGTCTTTTACGTATGAGTTTCCTTAAGATCACCATATACAGTTTCTGGATTTGGACCTGTGATTTGAAGACAATCACGTGTGTTGGAGCTACAGCCCCAGGTCAGGGAAGCCTCTCCTTAGCTTTGAATCGGACCACTCGAGGTTGGTAAAGGATGGGTTGGCGGTCGCATGCGTCAAGTCCGCATTACGTAAATCTTGCCATCACCGTGTTGAAGATGCATTTCCACAACAAATTTCGAAGTTGTTGGCGGCAGGCTTTCTAACTGTCCATCTCGCTCGTCTGCCAGAACGAGCTTTAACACGTTCGAGGAAGAGCAAAACGGGGCAGGTTGATGTTGGTGTGGCGACGCGGCGAAAAAAGGTGGCTGCCATACCTTACCTCCATGACGTTTCGCACCGACTCAAGAAACTGGCGGCAAGGTACGACGTTGACGTTGTATTTACAGCGAGAAACAAGATAGGAGGCTTGTGCGCCAGGGTTAGAAAGGGGCTCGACAATGTAGCTCGTGATAGTTTTCTTTGCACAGTGTCACATATGAAAAAGTTCACTACCCGCAGAAAGAATGTGGTTTATGGCATTTCGCTCAATTGTGGCCGGTGCTACTACGGGCAGACAGGTAGATGTCTAGATGTGCGCCTGACAGGAGCACTCTAATTCTCTGGGAGGCAAGGCGAGTTCTAATCTGGCGCTACATGTGCAATCCCGAGAGTGTAAGTCGGAGCATGACCCGTCCCTTTGTGCGCCTGATTTCAATAATACGGGTGTAGTTTACAGCAATGGTAATCAACTTTGTAGAGAGTTGGTTGAAGCATATTACATTGCTAAAGCCGAGGACAAGTGTGTGGCTAAGGCGTCGGTTAGTCTTCATTGTAAAGAATTTGATCTATCAGAAAAGTTGTTTGTTAGGCCTTGACTTTGAATTGGCCTTGAATTTTCTTTTTCATCTTCTTCCCAATTTCCTGCCATTCCACCGGTTGTGTTGTGCGCGTGCTTTTCGGAAAGAGTCTTCGTTGTTTTCGTCTGTTCAATAAACATTCAGTTGCTAGTCCAGCCTTGTCCTGTCCTATTCTTTCCTGTGTCTCGTCCTTTGGTTGGTTAAGTAAAGTATACTTGCGCTAGACTAACTGCAGGACTTATTTTGTTGTCGTTATTTCGTTATCTGCGAATAAAAATTTCCCTTCATACTACAGCACGAAATCCTATGTCGTTTTATAGCTTATGAGGAATATAATTGCACCTATCTATTTATTGTCGTAATTAGTTAATCTGAATTAAATGCGAACAATATGCTACAACATCAATTCATATATGTTCTTTGTTCGTCACCTTTGTTCGTCAGACGTCTCTCTATTTGTTCTCATAAAGACTATTAATCCTAACCTCACGCCAAACCAACGCCAAGAACTGCTGACATTGCTTCGACACCACCAAGCCATTGTTGATGCCACTTCCCACCACTGGGACAGACTAGTGTTGCGCACCGTCGCATCATTACTGAAGCTAACTCTATCGTTCACCGACGGCCTTATCGGGTTTCCCTCTCTGAACGAAAAGTAATTGAAGAAAATGTAAATGACATGCTCCGTCGCAATAATATTCGTCCCTCAACAAGCCCATGGTCCTCCCCAGTAGTGCTAGTCAAAAAAAAAAAAAAAAAGGATGGCTCGGTATGCTTTTGTGTTGAATATCGCGAACACAACAAAATTACTCGCAAAGTTGTATACCCGATGCCGCGAATTGTTGACGCCCTTGACTCTCTCCAAGCGCCGAATATTTCTCGACTTTGGACCTCCGCTCAGGTTATTGGCAAATACCTATGCACGAAGACGACAAAGAAAAACCCGCTTTCGTACCTCCTGATGGCTTTTACGAATTTAATGTTATATCTTTCGGACATTGTAACGCACCAGCGACATTTGAAAGAATGACCGATACTGTACTTCGTGGCCTAAAATGGAGAACCTGTTTATGTTACTTGGACGACACTGTTACCTTTTCGTCAACTTTTAACGACCATCTCACGCGCTTGAATGAAGTCGTCACGTGTCTCGCTTCAGCGGGCCTTCAGCTCAATACCAAGAAGTGCCACTTTGCACAGAAGGAAATTAAAATATTGGGACATCTGGTCAGCCATGACGACATTCGCTCAGACCCTGAAAAAATTATTGCGGTCTTGAACTTTGGTCGTCCACAACGGACTGCAGATTTGCGCAGTTTCCTCGGTCTGGCTCTTATTTCCGGCGTTTTATAAGGCATTTTGCAGCTATTGCTGTTCCACTTCATGAACCACTTAAAGCACGCAACCCTTTCGTGTGGACTGAACAGTACGAAACTGCTTTTAATGACCTAAAGCACGCCCTCACGTCATATCCTGTTCTTGGCCACTTCAGTGAAAGCGCTACAACCATCCTGCACATTTATGCCAGTGGTCACGGTCTTGGCGCTGTACTTCTGCAGCGCGATACAACTTCGCGCGAGAAAGTGATTGCCTTCGCCAGTCGGACTACGGCTCCAGCTGTGAAAAACAACACCATTACCGAGCAGGAGTGTCTTGCCGTCTTCTGGTCTATCGAAACATTTTGCTCTTACTACGTGCTCATTGCTGGTTGTCTTCGTTAAAACATTTTACAGGCCGACTTGGCCGTTAGATTCTACGCCTGCAAGAATACTATTTCGACGTCACTGATAAATCGGGTCGTCAACAACAAGACGCCGACGCTCTTTCTCGCTGTTCACTTTCGGAATCAGCTTGCTGTTTTTCTTCCCAATGCATTTCCACCTCTGACCACAGCCGACCATCTTTTTCGCAGACGTATATTACATCAGTTTCTTTTGACGACTCTGAGAACAAACACGCTCTCCGCTCGCAGCAATTAACTGATGCCTACTGCCTGCCCATCATCGACCGCCTTATCGTCGCTTCGGACCCACCCGATGCTCGGTTTCGCCGACAGATTCGTAATTTCAAGCTCGAAGATGGCATCCTACGCCGCTACGTGTATTGCCCTGATAAAATTCGCTGAATCCCAGTCGTGCCGCGTGTACTTCGCCCACGTATATTGGCGGCTCTCCACGATGACGCTACTGCAGGTCATCTTGGTTTTGCAAAACCTACGACCGCATGAAAAAAAAACGATTCTTTTGGCCTGGCCTATATTCCAGCGTTGCCAAATACGTCGCATCCTGCCCTCTGTGCCAACGTCGCAAGCGGCCGACTTCTTCGCCCGCTGGCCTTCTACAACCTCTTCCCTGTCCAGCCATGCCATTCGACGTAACAGCTGTCGACCACCTTACAGGTTACGCTGAGGCAGCACCTGTACCGACTGGTTCAGCTCAAGAAGTAGCAAATCTCTTTTTGCGATAAATTGTATTGCATCCTGGCGCTCTTGGGGTGCTCCTAAGTCACCGCGTGACGACCTTCTCATCGACAGTCGCTGCCGAAGTTCTTCATGCGTCATCCACCCTTTATAAAACAACCTCAAATTCTTCTTCTCTACGCCCGACTACCCACATCAGTACCTACCCAGTTCTTATCTCGTGTGGCCAGATGCCGTCATCTTGCCCGCCTCATCATAGAAGCGTGCCAGGAAGGCCGCAAGAGTCGTTGCTATTCTAAGCATCGCGTGGTGTCTTTTCGTCTGGTGACGAAGTACTGCTTTATACACCACTGCGCACCCCTGGCCTTAGTGACAAATTCCACCACCGCTGCCTTGGCCCTTACGAGGTCATCAGCCAAACTTCCCAGTTAACTACTAAGTCACGCCTGTTGATCCCCCAGCCGATCGACGCCACCGTGGAACTGAAATTGTTCGTGCTTCTCGCTTGAAACCGCTTGTGCGCTGCGGTGCATCGGCTAGTTAGCAGCGGCCAGGCTGGCCGCTTCCGACCCCCCCGGGAAGATTGTGTGAGCCTTCCATGATCTTCTTTCTTTTTTACATGGCATGATCTTCTTCTTTCATTTGTACATACAATCGTCATCGTCCCGCGGCGCTGGCTAGGGCACGCACCAGGGTTCGGGATCGGATTAAAACGCTAGACAAGGCATCACTGGCCCTGCAGTCACGACCTAGCCGTCTTTCACAATA
>JAJIZL010039344.1:0-13472 GCA_023969395.1 Amblyomma maculatum
GGATTCCCATTTCCCGTACTCAGCACAGAATCAACACTAGGACTGCTGATCCAATCCGTCAGAAGCCTTATCACGTATCACCATCAGAGTGCCAAACGATAGAAGAACAAGTTCGTGATATGCTGCATAAGGGCATCATTCAGGAATCGTCTAGTCCATGGGCTACCCCAGTGATATTAGTCAAAAAGAAAGTTGGCACATGGCGATTTTGTGTTGATTATCGACGGCTCAATACTGTTACCAAGAAGGACGTGTATTCCTTGCCCCGTATTGATGGCGCCATTGATTGTGTACATTCTGCCTCCTACTTTTCTTCAGTTAACCTGCGATCAGGCTATTGGCAGATTCCCATGCACACAAAAGATAAAGAATAGACGGCATTCATCGCCCCAGACGGACTGTATGAATTTAATATGATGCCGTTGGGATGTAACGCTCCAGCCACCTTCGAAATATTCATGGACACAGTTTTGCGTGGACTGAAGAGGCACATTTGTATGTGTTATTTGGACGATGTAGTAATATTGGGAACTACTTTTCATGAACACAACAATTGATTAGAGATTGTCTTGGAGTGTATTGAGAAAGCTAGTCTGGTACTCAATTCCAAGAAATGTCGTTTTGCAGAACGCCAGATAGTGGTACTTGGACATCTCGTAGACAAGGATGGGTGGAGGCCTGATCCGAAAAAGACTGAAGCTGTCACTTGTTTTAAACCGCTGAAATCATTAAAGCAGTCCAGCACATCCTAACATCCGACGTGTAAATAAACCTCGTAACAATATTTATTAGCTGTAAGACGTCTGACTGCTGCACCAGACGTTTTGATGCTAGCGAATAGAGCACATTGAAATCCGAATTAAAATCTTCCTAACTGCTAGAAGTTTGATTGTTTTAAAGTGAGAATTGGTTTCGGTCGCCATTCATAGGTGTTCCAACTTTGTATGAAAATCTAACTTCGGGCACGGTCAGCATGCCCAGGCCCTAATATGGAGGGTGTTAGAAGGCATGTTAATTTTTTCTTACTCCCATAAAAGGCTATTCATGTTTGAAGTGTAGGCGACTGTTCCAGGGTTAGACGGAATAAATGTACTACCGCGTTAAGGAAGCGCAGGGATTCAAGCTAGGCTTTATGCCTGTATGAGTTATCTTCGGGCTTTGCGCTGGCCTTCATTGAAATTCGCAGTAGGCAGCCGCTTTGCACTCACCATCCATGGAAGGTCCTGCCTTGGCACAGCGGAGCCGTTTTTTGTGGCTCGAAATCGAACATGCCTTCCGCATTCTGGGAAAAAAGAAATTTGAACAGCGAAAACATTTTATACATGAATTCGGATCACTCCAAGTTTTTATGTGCATGGAATCCGCGCCTTGTGACATGCAGCAAAATACAATATATAGTGTCTACGAAACCGTGAGAGGCAGCACAAGCCCTGCTTTTCAGAATGCGTTGCAGACGTTCGATTGGCAGCTATATGCATTCGCGCATTAAACATAGATAACATATTAAGGAAGTAAACGGGGAGAGCATACCATCTAGCGCTCTCCCTTGTAGGAACATGGCAGCGTCTCCAACCCCTGGAGTATATTTTCATCGCTAGAAATACTGAGTACCTATGGTGGGCAACGGAAACTGATTTTGACTTGAAAACAGGCGAAGCTCAGCCAGTTACCAAGGTTTTAGCAGCGGCTTTCAATGTCTCCTAACTGCTAACCTCAAAACCCCCGAAAGTCCGCTGCCATTGCAAGTTGTGTTAAATATGATTTTAGGAGAGAATATGACTCTGTGGCATGCAATATAAAATTCCGTACATTTATTTGTGAAGCTCTAGCCCGAGGCTTAGATATAATATGCTCCCCAAAAAGGCAGTGAACTAGAGAACTTTTTTCCTCTGTTCTTGATCAGTACGTCCTTAGAACGTAACGGCGGTGCCATGGTCGCTCCCATGGTGTCGACATGCAGTTGGCGGCGCTCACGGAAACATGAGCAGAGTAGTTTCGCTTTCAAGTATACGGCGGGTTTCGGTGAGTGTGATCAGTGAATATCACACGGCGTACAGCGCCCCGATTTCTGAGAAAAAAGCGTAAAAACGTTGCGGGAAAAAATCACGCAAAGTAGTAAAGCAAAGAACGCAACCGCACAACCCTTCATTTGTGATTAACTGACGTCGCCTGGCACGAGTTTGCCTTCTACTCTATTCACGGCACTAGTATTTTGCATTGTGTAACGCTCACCAGATAGGCTTTCTTCACCTGTTTCCAAGAAGAATCAGGCACATTTATTGTTACCCCGAGCGAGTGCATTTCAACCCGTCACATGTCGCTGTGACACGTTGCTACACTTGGAAAAAAGTTCCGCCACTGTCTTGTAGAAGTTAAGTGCAAGAGCGCTAGTTCATGTTTTTTTTTTAGTGATTACAACATTTGAGATAGCTGAAAATAGCGCACGTTAAAGACCCCCAGGTTGGCGAAATTAGCATTCCGGAGCACTCCACTACGGCATCCCTTTCTCTCTTTCATTGCGGCCACGCCGGCATCCGGCGAAGCCTAGAACGCTAGAGGCTGACGCTTCACTCGGCACACGAGGAACGAATGTGATCAACGAAGGAGCATTCACTCGTGGTAGATCTGCTGGCTCTACGGGAGGAGTGTCCAGCTGTTTCCCTGTAGAAATCCATCCTCTCACTCTAGTGGTATCACGCCACCAGATGCACGCATCTGAGAACCCTGAACGACTGAAATGTTCCCTATATCCCCCCTCTCTTGCATCTCTCCCGCATCGCGCTCCCCTCTATCGCATCGCAGCAGAAATTGGTACCACTTTCCGCTAGGGGAGAGTTTACGTTGGACAAACAGGCCAACGTGTCAACGAGAGGCTGCGACAGCATTTCCGGTCTCTGAAACCGGACAATGGCGCCAATATTTCTAAACACTGCAGAGAATGCGAAGGCCTTGCTGAACAAGGCCCGCATTGTTGGAAGGGAAAAACTAGGCTCGAAAGAGGAATTTCACAAGCGGAATATGCACAAGTTCGACAAAAGCATTTCTTGGGCGAGTGGGTGTTTTTGATGATCCATAACTACAAGAAAGATTGTTTTGTTGCCGTATCTTCACAAAGTGTCACACAATTTAAAAAGAATTGGCAAACATGCAGACGTTTACGTTGTCTTTTCGGCGCCCAAACGAATGTCCAGCCTGATTAAGAATGTAAATTCAGAGAATAAAGAATTGCGCAAGTGCCCGATAAGGGGTGGTATATTCGCTGCCACTGTCTTGTGGTGAGCGATGCATCTGCCAAACTGGCCGCTGTATTAACGAAAGACTCAAAGAGCATGAGTATAATGCCTCACGCGTCGCTATCACTGGCCACGTGGCGAAACACTGCAGGCACTGCAAAGACAATGAAGATGACGATGATAACAACATCTATGCGCCAAACTATAAGGAATGTACAGTGTTAGGACAGAACCGTGACTCGTTAGCAAGGGAGATAATAGAAGCTCAATTAATAGGAAGGCTCTCGGAAGAATGCATCAGTGCTTCATCTGTCGCGTTGTCAGAAGAAGGAAGGCAGTACCTTGATTGCGAATATTGACAAGTGCCTGCTCACTGATTATGTTGTATTCACTCGCATGTGATTTGCATGGTGATACGTGCCTGGTATATTAGTTGTCATTCACGCATTTAAGTGTGGACTGTATTCTTTCTGGCCGCCAGGGAGGTATTTATACCTGCTGGCATCCAATAAAGCCTTATTTGTGAGTCAGCGCTGTGTGGTGTCCCGCTGTAGTTATGGATATGCACAAGCTTGGATCCGACACGTGTGTAAGTGAGCCATCTGTGACTCTTTTAGATAAAGAAAACCCTGTTTTTAATCAATCCGCGGCGCACGCGTTTTCCCGCTTTTCTGTATGGTTCTGTGGTTATCACATCCACCTTGAAGAGTGATAAAGATACGGCTTGATATTTCCTTCGTAATGCGCAGATTCCACTTTTGCTGCCAAGGTGCGTTTTCGATAAACCTCATTTGCTAATTTACCGCTCGTCCTATTCGCCGGTTCTTTTTTCCCACAACAATATCTATGACTATGTTTAGGACAAACCGTGAATATGACTATACGTAGCCCTGACTATGACTAACCATGACTGACTATTACTAACCATGAATATGTTACTATGCGCTCCGTGCACCGCCTATAGCGGCGCCACTGACAGCCGTCTAGTGACCGTTGTCAATAGGGCTTCCTGGATACGATTTGCCACAGCATATGCGTTGCTGCGAGAATTGCAACGTTTTATTTCTTTTTTCATCTTCTGCAGTTTTTTTTTCTTTGGTGGCCTGAAGCGTAAAATGGAGGCAAGCGATTATATTCGTGATGCTAGATGCGTCTGGGAGAAACTAATGCGTACACGCGCCAAGTGCCTCCTGCACATAAGCGCTAAATTACCAGCTGCAATGTTGAACCCCTGTTTACTGTCGGTACATGCTGCATCATCATCATCAGCCTGACTATATCCACTGCAGGGCGAAGGCCTCTCCCATATTTCTCCACTTAACCCCGTATGCTGCATAGACTGTAGTTGCATAGACTGCTGCATAGACTGATCAATTATTTCAAAAAAATATTCGCCGTTTTCTTTCTTTTTCGTCTTATTTACCCAGCCTTTCTTCCGCTATCTCTTTTCACGGACGCTTATGGCAACGCGCCTAAACCAGATTTATGGGACATTTTGTGACACTCGCCATTACATCGTGTTAGAACTGTTCTCTAATAGACATATCAATTAATCGGCATAATTCACGGAATTTCAGTGCGATGTCACTGAGTGTCCCGTGTCACCCTAAATCCGGCGTCGTTCGTTGGCCGTGAACGAAAAATGCTGACGGAAAATTCAGGGGCAGTGTAAAATGTTAAGGATGATGTTAAATTTCTCAAATAAGTTTCATAAAGAAAGGAAGGTAATTAAGCAGAAATGAAAATTGATTCAAATTTTAGGGGGGGGTGGAGGCCGAACCCAGGAATTTGATATTTCGTTAGAGACCCACGCTCGAAGCTCACGAAGCCTCGCATGCTCAGGCTGAATAAAAGTAGACCTACTGAATTCGCTATGCGAATGGGGTCCGGCAACGCAATCGCGTTATTAATAGGCGATATTTAATCAAGCG
Organism: Amblyomma maculatum; assembly: GCA_023969395.1. Classification (NCBI taxonomy): domain Eukaryota; kingdom Metazoa; phylum Arthropoda; class Arachnida; order Ixodida; family Ixodidae; genus Amblyomma; species Amblyomma maculatum. Next base: position 5,165 of record JAJIZL010039344.1, read on the forward strand.
CTCCTAAGTTTACAGCCGCCCCAATTGGATTAGTTTGATGATGGACATGATGGTGGCGATGACACGTTTCGTAGCGTGTACAGTAGGAAGTATCTGGAACGTGATAAAACGAGTGCTCACGACCTTCGACCGCTTCTACACTTCGTAAATATTATGCGTTAAGTTAAAAGGAACAAATATTTAGATATGCGCCTTTTAACAAGCACTGCTTATAAGCCAGTACATGCATCCACTATGTGCTTGGAACAACGTACTCATTTCATTAAATATCGTTCTTGACGCTCATCGTACCTTCTTTACTTTGCACTCAGGAACTATAGGATGACTTGGAAAATTGAGCGCAACAAAAATATGCAGCACTGCACTAAATAACTGAACTTATACGGGATTACGCAGCACACAGCTTATTTTGTTGCCTCTACCTAAACACGAATGGTAGCGAATGTCAAGGTCGGTGCGTTTTAGCGCGCCGATTTTGCTTCAAGTACTTTTGGATAGAAAAAACCCTGACCAGCGGCTGCTGAACAACTGACCACGGCGGCGATCAGACCTGTGACGAAGAAGGGAGTGCTAAGAATTCCTGGCTACACTAGACAAGCCTCATTGGAAACTAATCCTGGCAACGTTTAACGCTAGAACCCTAGCTAGTGAAGCTAGTTTAGCAGTGCTGTTAGAGGGACAAGGAAAGGAAGGGCATGTACTATGTTATCGAGGTTTACCGGAGAGGCGAGAACTAGGAGTAGGTTAAGTAAAGCAGAAATATGGGTGAGTTGGCGAATGTTCATGATGTAAAAAATAGCGCGAAAAACATACGGGCAGAAAGGGCGACGCAGACAAGCGCTAACTCGCAACTAAGGTTTATTGCTGATTACACGCAATATATACATGGCACATTGGTAGCTTCTGCCATGTAGCATTAATGACAAATGTTTTCTTTCCGTGTTTTTTCCTTGAGGTGAGACATGTGAGGCTGCGTTGGGTTTTTACCCGTGACTATAGTTCTCGAGGGAACCTGTTTTGATTTGTGTTTTTCCGCGTGCCATGTATATATTGCGTGTAATCAGCAATACACCTTAGTTGCGAGTTAGCACTTGTCTGCGTCGCCCTTTCTGTCCGTTTGTTCTTCGTGGTATTTTTAACATCATGTAGGAGTAGGTTTCCTTGTCAAAAAATTAAACAGCACTGCAGAATCTGCATTGGAGTAATGCGAAAGCACGGATTCTGCTGTTAGTTGCTTCTGGTTGCTTCAAGTTGTTTAACTCCCTTATTGTTTACCCATTTAAGTCTTTGGGACTTTCAAATTGCGTGCCATCCCTTCCTATGCCCTTTTTTGGCTCTACCTCTGGTTTCCTGATGTCACGTCCCATACGTCACATTAATTTACTTCTTGTTTACCCAATTTAGTCTTTCGTACTTTCAAACTGGGCACGCTCCTTCCCTTACGGCGCGGTTCAGGTGTGCAAAGAAGCGTTACAGATACTGGCCCCTTTTCTTTCCTGTGAACCAGTTATTCTAAACAATTACCTAATTAGCTTAGCGGCCTATTTATTTTTTTCAGAGACAACATTACATCATCCTCTATTAACTGACACCATTCATTAGCCTCTACCTCCTCTCATTTACTCACAACTGCTGCGGACATGATTTTGCGGACACGTTCTGCGGACAGAACTGTGTGAACATAATGAAGCATTAATAAGCATTAATGCATTAATAATTAATGCATAATTAGCATTAATAAGTATATAGCTGGTAATATAGATGAATTCTATAGCATCTTGGAGAAGGTGGCAAACATTGTGATTAAGCTTGAGTGGACGTGGGACAGCAAGGATGCAGACGCTGCTTAAACCGTTCGTTTTCGTTGCCCATGTTAGTCACTCTTATTCCCTTTACTCTAAATGCATAATCAATAGGTGCTTGCTGCTCATCCCATGCCCACAAGTTTTGTCATTATTGGTTGCTGAATTTGTGGATGTAGCTATGTTACTTTTGAAGTCGGGAGACGTTGAACTCAACCCCGGCCCTCCAGTGAACGATGGTGACAACACGAACGGCGAAATCTTAAAAGCCATAAAATCTTTGGCAAGTACAATGAAATCACGTCACGCAGAAGTTATGTTGACTCTTAATGAGGTGAAAGCCCGTCAAAAAATTCTCGAGGAACGTGTTTCCGATATTACTGCGAGGCTAGCAGCAGTTGAGACCAGAGTGGACTCGCTTGAAGGGCTTCCAGATACGGCGGAAGTTAACCGCGTGGTCACGAAAGCTGTTCAAGGTCAGACTGCCACGATCCAGTGTCGTCTCGATAAGTATAAAGATCGGTCACGCCGAAATAACTTAATTTTCTATGGATTTGAAGATGAACCAGATGAGAGTTGGGCCCAAAGCGCACTAAAAGTATGTGCATTCTTAACAGATATCCCCGCTTTGCAACCGAGTTATGAGGCAATCTCACGCGCGCATAGATTGGGACTTTCGTAGCAGCCAAAAACCGTCCGATAATTGTTAAATTTCTTTTCCCCTGGACAAAGGACCACATCCTATCGCATAAGTCAAAACTAAAGAACAGCCACATTTCTGTTCAAGAAGATTTCTGTAAGGCGACTAGACAATCGCGGAATAAGCTTACAGAAAATGGAAAAGGCACCGGTTCGTTGTATAAGTTGCGTTATAACAGACAATACGTGAACAAAAAAAGATGCTACGTTTATTGGTCGAAAACTGATCGTCTGTGCGAAATGCAGTCCGCTTTGACAGCACCCACAGGTGCCCAAGATGCATCAGCCTATTCCAGCTCGCCTGTTGTAAGTCCTTAGGGATCAGCGGCCGTAGACGCAGATTTTAATCGTGAGCTCAGATTCGTTTTCACAAATGTGAGAAGCTTTTCAAACAAACAATCGTCCCTGATTGACAAGTCTGCTGCCGACATGTTTATTTAAACTGAAACTTGGTTGTCAGGCAGAGCTGATAATTCTGAACTTTTGGATTGTGAGCGGCACTACACTGTTTATAGACAAGACCGTTCCGGGCGCTCGGGTGGTGGGATTTGGATAGCGGTTGAAGATTATTTATTTTGTGATGACGTCTTCATACCATCGTTGCTTGAATTTCTTTGCACGTGTATCAAGATAAATCATGAAGAGACTGTTTGTTTTTGTTTGTGTTATCGGCCGCCGTAATCATCAGGCATTTTTTGTGATTTTATGATTTTGTATGAACAAAATCATTGTGAGGGTTCCAAAAGCGCCAATTTTTCTTTAGGGCGAATTTAATTTCGCAGCCATATTATGGATGGAAGCCGGCCTTACGGCTATTTTCACTTCATCATAATCACTAGTCTTCATCGACTTATGCTTAACGTTCAACTTTTCGTAGCTTGTGAAAGAGCCAACTCGCGTTACAGCATCAACTGTCAAAATTTTAGACCTTGTTTCAACAACCTGCCCTGTTTCTGTTTCATCTCTCACGCTTCTACAACGACTAAGTGACCATTCCGTTATCACATTCACTATGCCGTCTCGCTCACCTCATCCAGTAAAACATTATAAAATAATGCGGGATTAGAATAAAGGAGATTACTCTGCAATTAACAATGAACTAGAACAATTTTCTGATGTTTTCTTCCCCAGATTTTTGGAACGTTCACTGCACTATAACTGATCTCTTTTTAAATATATACTAAAAGCCCTTAGTGAAAAGTATATCCCTCTTCGTAGAATAACGCGCACTAAACGTTCACCATGGTTCAACATTTCCTTGAAGCGACTCCTAAATACGAAAAACGCATTTTTCGTCGCTGCACCGTATTGAAGTCTAGTGATAGATGGAATGCTTATCGCGCTGTATTATTGCAGTAGAGAAATGCTTTATTTAGTGTAAAAGCAACTTTCTTCAAGATACCTTTCCTACATTACTGATTACTAACCTGCGCAAGTTCTGGACTCTTCTTGACGTGATACCCAAAGAAACTATTTTACTAAAAAATAACCCTGGTCACGTCCCATCGAAACAATGTTGCACATATTCAATCATGTGTTTTCTTCATGGTTACTGAGCTAGTCCGGCTATCCTTCCTAACGTATCTTACTCAGGCTTCCCATTGATGGATGCTATCATCATTGAGTGGGAAGGCATTTTCAAACTTATTGATAATGCTAAAGTGTCATCATCCGCAGGCGTTGACGGTATCAGCAACATGTTGTTGAAAAACACCATTGCTTATTCTTCACTTCTGTTGTCAGAAATGTTAAACTCAATCTTTGCAGCCCCACATGCTCCCTGATGACTGGAAGGTGGGCAAGGTGATTTCGGTGCACAAGTCTGGTGATGTTCACTGCCCCTTAAATTACAGACCAATTTCGATAACATCTATACAATGAAAATTACTTGAACATGTTATCTATTCTGCCCCTGTGAATCATCTTAAGTCCAAAAAATACAGCCCGTGGTCGTCCCTTATCGCGCTGGTAAAGAAAAAGGATGGAACCCTTTGCTTCTGAGTTGATTATCGAAAGTTGAACGACATCACTAAAAAAGATGCCTACCCGCTGCCCCGTATCGACGATTCGCTCGACAGGCTTCATCGCGCCCAGTACTTCCCTTCAAATGACTTGAGCGGGTACTGGCAGATTGAGGTCGATGAGCGGAACCGCGAAAAAACAGCTTTCGTCACCACAGACAGACTCTACGAGTTTAAAGTGCTGCCTTTCGGCCTATGTCCAGCGCCGGCTACTTTTCAGCGCATGATGGACAGGGTTCTCGCTGGCCTCAAATGGCAAATTTGTTTAGTTTATCTCGATGATGTCGTCGTGTTCTCTGAAACCTTTGGCGAACACCTCGAACACCTGCGCGCAGTATTAGATGCCCTCCTGTCAGCTGACCGTACGCTCAAGCCCGAGAAGTGCCACTTTGGTTACAAAGAGATGAAGTTTCTCGGTAACCGTGTGGGCGCCGCGGCCGTTAGGCAAGACCCCGACAAAACTGATGCTGTTGCCAATTTTCCCGTTTCTGCCATGAAGAGGAGTTTGAAACGCTTTCTGGATCTGTTTGCGTACTACCGCCGCTTCATCGCTGACTTTTCCAAGCTAGCCGCACCCCTGACCAGCCTCACGCGGGATGATACACAGTTCGTGTGGGACGCCGAGCAACAGGAGGCTTTTGAGGAGCTGTGCAGACGACTGCAAGCTACCCCTGTTCTTGCGCACTTTGATGAAGACGCTGCCACCGAAGTCCACACCGACGCCAGCAACATCGGCCTTGGCGCTGTGCTCGTTCAACACCAAGGTGGCATGAAAAGGGTCATTGCGTATGCCAGCAGCACGCTCTCCCGTGCTGAAACAAACTATTCCACTACGTAAAAGGAATGCCTCGCGGTTGTGTGGGCAACCATTAAACTAAGGCCTTTCCTCTATGGCCACTCAAGTGGTAACCACCCACCATTCTTTGTGCTAGCTGCCAAACTCCGCGAGAACGCTCCATCGTGCTGGGCGCCCTGCCTAGCACGATGGAGCCTTGTCCTCCAAGAATTTGATTACACGATTATGTACAAATCTGGTCAGAAGCACGAAGATGCTGACGCGCTCTCGCGGGCATGGTGGGATTAGTCGATAACGTCAAAGATGATGACAGAGGTTTTCTTGGACTAGTGAATGCCTTAGAAATAATGACACCGACAGCGAGCTGACCCAGACCTTCGATCTGTCATTGACACCCTGGAGGGTCGCGCTGCTGACGTCCCTCGTGAGTTTGGTAGGAGCCTGTATGCATTTTTGTCTCCAGAATGGCGTTCTATTCAAGAAAACCTCCAGCACAGTTGACCGAGTGCACCTCCTAGTCGTGCCAACCGACCTCCGCGCCGATATCCTTTTTGCTTGCCGTGATGAGCCCACCTCCGGTCACTTGGGCTTTGCACGCACACTCGCTCGAGTTCGTCAAGCCTAATATTGGCCTAAACCTGACGCCGTTCATCGCTAGATCAGAGGCTGCCGCGGGTGTCAACGTCGAAAGGCGCCGCCTCTCAAGCCCGCGGGTTTGCTCTAACCTATTACGCCGCCTCGGATGCCGTTTGACCAAGTCGGCATCGACCTTCTGGGCCCATTTCCGCTCTCACTGGTCAGTGAAAAATGGATTATAGTCGCTATCAACTATCTCACACGGTATGCGGAAACCAAAGCGGTGCAGCATGGCACATCATTTGAGATCGCTCAGTTCTTTATGCAGCAAATCGTGTTGCGTCGAGGCGCACCTTCTCTAGTCGTCACCGACAGACGCCGAGCATTTACGGCACAGCTAATGCATGGCGTGTTTGAGCTTAGTCATACGAGTCATAGCAAATGCAATGCCTATCACCCGCATACGAATGGCCTCACGGAGACTCAACAAAACCATCGCCGACATGATCGCAATGTAAGTAGACTCGCAGCACAAAACCTGGTATGAAATTCTCTCCTACATCACATATGCATACAACACGGCCATTCAAGAGACGACGCGCTTTGCACCATTTCGCCTGGTATACGGACATGACGTTCAGACGATGCTGGATGCCATGCTTCCGTGCTGCACTTATGATCATCCACTCACGCCAGGCGCCGAAACGTTTGCTCAGCGCGCCGAGGGAGCACGTCAACTAGCCCGTATTCATATTCAGCAACAGCAGGGCACGGATGCACGCCGCTACAACCTCCGTCGTCGACACGTCACATACACTCCTGGAGTGAAAGTTTGGGTGTGGACCTCGGTGCGTCGGCCTGGCTTGTGTGACAAACTGACCTCACGTTACTTTGAATTTTACGAAGTTTTGCGCCGTGTCACGGAAGTGACATACGAAATCCTTGCAGCTGGCATTGCGCCGCCTACGCGTCGGCAAACACGCTCTGATATCATGCACATTGGCCGCATGAAGCCGTATTTCATGCAGTAATGTGCAATGTGGGGTTGGACTTGCCATTGGCTTTGGAGGCATTGGTATGGTGTTCGGGGCAAGGCGGCAAGCCTGATAAAATCTTATTTGCAGAACCGCAGCCAAATAGTTGGAATTGATGGCTACCTATCGGATTCACAACAGATTTTAGCGGCGTTCCTCAAGGCAGCATTCTCGGACCATTTTTGTTTAATATGTATATCAATGACATCACTAACACTGCTCCCACTGCAAAGTTCATCATTTACGCAGACGACACAAGTATTGTTTTAACAGGAAATAATTCTGAAAACCTATTTGACACAGCGAATGTAATGATGGCTGCGCTCGAAGAATGGACAACATCAACGTACCCAAGACTAAGTGCATCCTGTTCAGAGGTAAGGGCAAAATCATCAAAGCACATAGTGAATTAACCTTACCTTCTACCCCGGTTGAAATAGTTCCCTAATTTAAGACACTTGGCGTAATGTTTCAGGAGAATCTTTATTGGGATGCACATATTAATTACTTGACAGCAAAGCTATCCTCTGTTGTAGGATTAATATACCGGCATTGCAATGTGCTACCTCGCAAAGTAATGATGTTAATTTATAATGCTCTTTTCCTCTCCCGACTTAATTATTGCCTTTTGGCATGGAGATCTATGACAAAAGAAAATTTAAAAAACCTGCATGTCTTAAAGAAAAAGTTCCTCCGAGCCGCGGAGAATGTGCACAGTCGTTACCACACTCACGAGCTGTTTAAAAAATACAATGTAATACCGATACAAAGGATTTATGACTACAGGTTGTGTAAAACCTTTAAACAAGAATTAAAAAGGGAAACTTCCTTTATGCGATCTCTATCAAACCTGGAAAAAAAAGTTAAAGCACATAACCTGCGCCATAACGAAGAATGGAAAGTAAATACATACAGATCAATGTACGGAATGCAAACACTTCATAACAAGCTACCTAGGATACTGAACGAATTGCAACATGACCAAATCCCCATCGAAAAAAATCTCTTTCAAAGATTAAAAGCATATTTTATGATCTCTCACTTATTTTCTGAGTGTTTCCTACTTGCTTCGTGCCCAAGTGATGGCAGTGCATAACGTTTTCTTTCCTACTTGTCGATTTCATTTTTGTATCAGGCGTAGTGTTTTTGTTATTGTTGATGCATGGCTTTAATTCTGTATGTTGATTGACGTGCTATGCGGTTTACCACTGTTTTGATAAGTTTTTTTTTCTCATGCTTCATATTTATTATCATGCTTCAGTGCTTATCAATATGACTTTAGATTTCTTCTGTGGCCTTCTGTGTTTGGCGACGCTGTGAAATGACCAGTGTACAAGGGGGCCTGCGGCCTCGTCAAGCTGTCTTTGACAGCTTTTTCTG
>JAJIZL010039349.1:7419-18467 GCA_023969395.1 Amblyomma maculatum
ATAATGGTGAATAGCGAATCGGATATCATTTATTCAATTATCCGAACAAATATTGTATCACAGAAATTATCTGCCCCGAATCAAATTTGTTTAAACTTTACAAATACTTTTGCAATGACTGGCAAAATGCTCCAACATGGGCGCCAGCAGGATTTTTCTTTGATGACTGATCAGTATGTGCGGGATGAAGCAAGCGCTCAATGCCGCTACGCGCTCTATTTGTGTGCACACGCTCATAATCATCCTATATGGCCTCTGAGGGAGGAGCACGCTGCAAGGCTTATGCAAATTCAGCTACGTTGCCTGCACGCCCGATCTCGAAGGAAGCGGCTTATTGCCCGTCTCATGTTCTGAGGTGTGCTTTTGTCAACAATAAGAAACGGAGATTTTTCTGCACGTATACCTTGACGCTGATAGAGTTAACATACTGATTTCGTATTTCGGCCACTTAATGGCGATTGGCTTAGCTTCTTTTAACAGCTATAACTTTAGCTCCACACGTTCGAAACGCACCAGGCTACTGATAGTTTGATACGATTGTTCGCAAATGCAGCAAATATTACCGAAGACATTATAATCGGTCCCGCCGGGGTGGTGCAGTGGTAAGACGCCCGACTACTGTGCCGGAGCACCCTGGTTCGAATCCGACCTTGGCGGCTGCGTTTCGATGGAGGTGAAACGAAGAGGCGTCCGTGTGCTGTGCGATGTCAGAGCACGCTAAAGATCCCCAGGTGGTCGAAATTGCTCCGTAGCCCTCCACTACGGCTCCTCTTTCTCTATTTCCACTTTAACTCCCACCTTCCTCCCTTCCCTTACGGCGCGGTTCAGGTGTCTACAGAATCAAGTGTGACAGATACTGCGCCTTTCCCTTCCTGTGAACCAATTATTATTATTATTATTTAGACATTATAATCGTATCGAATATACGGTGCTATATACGCTGTTAGATTATTCGGTTTCATGGGGAAGCTAAACCATTCGTATCAGGTCCGTTTCGAAAAAAGTACTTTTCTCGTGCACTTACTTCCTGGCTGCCTCCTAAGCTGTGCAGCTGCCGCGTATGCATAAAAGTAAGACGTGAACTTGTAAGCGACAGACTGTAAGGCCCCCCAGGGCGTCGAACTGCTCCAACCAACCAATACAATTCTTCTCGAGGGAACTGGACATCTACAGAGCTGAAACGTGACATAATTAGAGCGCGAACTTAAGCACTTGAAGGCCGGGAGCAGCACAAGCGTCTTTGCATTTCTTGTTGCTACGTGACGTCAGCTCGAAAACTGTCCACCGATTGGGTGTCTCTTCCAGCCTCACCTTTCGTCTGCGGCTCCCGGTAGAGGAAGCAGGAAAAGTGTCCCTGACGCACACCCCGCTGCTTCTTGTAAGTCAGGCTGTAGGTGGCCTTGTCTTCGACCGAGCCGTACGAGTAGGTGAAATCGCGGGGTCGCGAGTGGCCGCACAGCCTACGAAAACGGAGCGCGGCTATGTTATAACACTAGTCTGTCTCCAGAAAAAAACATCCGCTCCAGCTTCTTACTATCGCCGTTGCCTATAACCAAGTTAGGCTCATATCTGGTCATATGGCTCTCATATTAAGCTTTTGTTGAGAACGCCTTTGTGCAGCGATGGATTTCAATTGGCTAATGCTGCCAGCAATGACTATCTGTTCCTAGTGATACAGCCACGGCTTCATGTTCAGACAAATGCTCAAGTATGTACAGCTAATAAAGATTGTTTACAAGTCACTGAAACCTCGAAGGTACTTGTTTCCGCACGTCTGTAAATATTTTGGGAGATAAGTTTACCCTCTGAAGTAATGTACTTGCAGTCTTAATAAGTAGCTAACACTTTAAATGTGCAGCGTACATTTGTGCCTGCGAGCGCTGCAATGCAATAACCATGGCCAGAGCAATACCCGTTCCACACTTCTGGATAGCGAGAAAATCGCAGAATGTCGAGGAAGGTGGGATTGTAAGGCTTCTCGTTGCACAAAAATATTTCCTTTCCGTCAGTGTTCGTGTAACAAGAGGCAATGTTTAGCGAGATTATAGCCGAATGGAAAGTATCAACTGATTGATTTGTTGAACGTACTGGTAACATGCAGTTATCTGAAGCTCCATTGAGTATGCCATAATATCTTTACTCCGTATCGAATCATAAAAAAATAAAGGTACCTAGCTGTATATCCTAACTAGTAAACAATTGCCCAGTCGGTGACAAATTATTGAGGTGACTCTGGTCGCCTCTCTGGCGAGAAAGACACAGCTCGCCGTTAGAGACAGGAAAGACATTGACAATATTCTATAAACCCCATAATCCTTATTGTCCTTATCTAGGGTTCCCGAGCAGCGATGTGCGGTAGAATAAAAAAACGCTTAATTTAGGTTTTGAGCTCGTGGTAAAAAAGGTGGTTCTTAAGCGCAGGCGAAAAGGCAATATAATCTAGACGTCTCTAGGAATGTAGCTACGATACCACTTGACTGCAATTGCTCCGCTCCATCCATCATCAAATCCCTTAACAAGAAAGATTTGCATCCGAAGTTAAAAGTTTTTTTTTTTTAGCAACAGAAAATAACTGATACTGAATAATTACTATGTTATCAACTCTGCGTAGTATGCATTTTTATCTGGTTTAACATGTAGTCTGCACTGTCGTGCCTTTTTATGCATATCTTTTATTACTGTTTGATTTGGTGTTTAACTTACTTGCTCAGTTCGTCTTGTGTTGCAAAATAATGTTATTTTTATTATCTACTTATTTAGAGTCTACGTTCAATTTATCTTACTGTGAATTATTGCTGTCTTGTATATTAATCTTTATCTCTTATTCATAGGACGTCCCGATACAGTCACTGACTCTGGGACCTCCTTCTGTATGTATATGCTGGAATGTACTCAACGGCGATAAAATAAAATTGAATTGAATCTTTTGAAGCCTAAAGGGGTCGCAGTATTCCTTTCGAAAACTGGAAATTATTTTTTTCTCCCAAACCGCATACTGCACAAAACTACCCAAAATTAAAAGCCGTTTCGTTAAGTGCATCCGAATCATTAGATAACGGGCTTGATTACAAGGAACGGTGTTCACATGGGAGGACATATATATGTCCAATAATATACACAATGAGCCTTGTAATACGTGTGATATTGGACCTTGCCTGTCATTGTAGTTGAACCAGTGTAGCCTCTCCTTGGAACAGTCCGTGTCTAGCTTGAAGTCGTTACACCATAGGTAGTGGACCATGTGAGGTACGCTCTGTTGAATACAAAGGATGATACATCAGATCATGAAACGTTTACTGCTTGTGTCGGTTTGGAGAAAATTCAAAGATGGGGCGTAGGGATGAACGAGCACTAAAGTGGGTGTCAGTAATCATCGGCTATTGGGACTAGCGCATTCAAATATACTTTGAGCCGTACAAGTGGCCTCCTTAGCCTTTTTTTTTTTTTTTTGAAGCCCATATACGCGGTAAACACCGTGGTACATTAATCACCACCTCTGAGACGTATAACGTGACGTGATAATGCATTGGGCATTTCGGCCATGTCCCAATGAGTTCAGCCTGAAGAGTGTTTATCGCTCTATATAAACTACAGTGATGAAGTAAGCCAGTGCACATCAATTAATTTGATTACACTTATACATACAGAGCAGGCCGATCACTGCTAATCATAACTAGTCAGATTTGTTACAGTGACACTAAAGATGACTGCACTGAAAACGCTGCAAAGTTACAGTAGCATTTAAGCTTCAAAGTGCAATTATCCATCCTCATGACGAAGCGTCACGACGAGTCAGCAGCCAATTAAGCGTATACATGTCAGAAGCTTTTGATGCCTCGATAGCAGACAGTTTCACACAGTGAGCAACCTAGGTTATCCTCACAGTGAGCAAACTTTTGTCAGCGTACTTCAGAAACGGCTGCTCTAAATCCACTACACGCCATGACGCGTGCCACACAAAAGACTCGTTGCAGCTTGCCCTTTGGCCTTTGCTTACCATGACTTCGTAGCGGACGGTCATGTCCATGTCAGTTTCCATCTCGTCTCTGAATGGTGAAACAATCTTCACTATGGGGCTGGCCACCATGTTGACGCAGATCTGAGCTGCAGACAGCCGGCAGAACGAATCAAAGGAACGAAGTGGGGGCTATAGAGTTGGACGATAACTAGTGAGAAGAGTAAATATGACCTTAGCGCTTGCCTTCGATCAAATAAGAAAGAGCTCCTTTTTTTTTTTTCTCAGCTCAAAGCGCTTGTTCATATGCGGAAATTGTCGAATTTTTTATTGTTGACGATTAGACTGCCAAGTTCGTATTTTGTGCACAATAGAGAACACGCAGATTAGCATCTAACTAAAGATTATGTGAGCGGTTATACCCTTTTAGTGCTAGATCATTTTGCATTATAGATTCACGCTGCCAGTTTTGGCGCGGAAAAGCGATACTGTCGCTGAGGGAACTGGTGACGGCATCTGTCGGAGCTAAAGGAAGACGAAGACGCGAAACCGCGAAACATGCTCCATACGGAAAACCCTCGGTCGACAGTCTGGGTACGAAACTAGAGACCTGGAGTAGCTGTTATGCACTATTTCTATTCTGCGCTAATTGACTGTCTCAAGTTTCTTAGGAACGCATTCTGCAACACGGATGTATGCTACTTCACAGTGCTGTTACCAAAGCCATTATCAAAATGATTCGGTGCGCTTTAAGTAGGAGGCAACTTAAATAAAGGAACATCAATTAGTAAGTAAGAGCCACGGTCCTCTGAGCCCATTATTACTCCACTAAAATGTCGCAGCAGTAAGCGAAAAGGAACTAGGCATCAACATAGTGGAGTTTAAAATTTTCTCTAATGATCACAGCGTCTTGTTTAGATAACAAAAAAAGCTGTAGCAGCGGAGTACTTCTATTATAAATAAATTCATTAAAATAAATCATTGTGGCATCACTGCCGATCTAATCTGTGTACAATTCGGAATGTTAAAGGGTGAGCATGAGTGAACGTAATGTGCAAGTTGGGGGTCACATAGGCGGCGTAACCTGTTGGTATTTAATGGCACACAGGGTTACGTCGTACAAATACCTTGGAAGTGAGTTCACACCAAATCTTTCATGGTCTTCTCATATTTCTGCAGTCTGCAACAAAGCGTCGAGGACATTGGGTTTCATACGCCGGAACCTTCGAAACTCACCTAGCTCCGTTCGAAAACTTGCATATTTTACATTTGTTCGCCCACAGCTGGAATTTATCTCACCTATATGGTCTCCCCATCAGAAATATCTCATAGATATGCTCGAGTCCATTCAAAGCAGAGCTGCCCGGTACATTTTTAGCAATTATAGTCCCCTCGCAAGTGTATCCCAGCTTAAAAACCTTAATGACATACAGATACTTGAAATTCGTCGCTCCATTTCACTTCTGTGTTTATTCCATAAATATGTTCACACCCGTCCTTCGTTGTTACCTCTGGCATCACCTTTCCGCTCTTCACAACGCTTACACAATCAACTCAGCTTCAACCGGATATATGGGAAGACCCTGTCGTTTAATTCCTCTGCATTACCTAGAGCAATAAAACTCTGGAATGATCTTCCTGGCAACATAATCTCTTTCATTGATCCTGGTGAGTTTAAAAAACATCTATGTATACATCTATTGCCATAGTGATGTTCGAAATGTACAACAGTTTCATTTGTTCTTAACGTTGTTTTTCGTGTCTCGTGTCTGATGTTATTTTCACTCGGTTTTGTATAAATTTCGTGTTCCTTTCTTGTATTTGACTTGTACCGCGTTCTTGTACGATATTCTTGTACCGATCTGCCCCCCTCACCCAATGCTCTTCGGGGCCTGTGAGGTACTAATAAATAAATAAATAAATAAATAAATAAATAAATAAATAAATAAATAAATAAATAAATAAATAAATAAATAAATAAATAAAAATGATTCCAATTAAAAAAAAAGTTTTTCCTTGCCAGTAGCAAGACTAAAATAACCTCATTTACTGCTGCCCCAAGGTGTCGCAGAAAGGAGGATAAAAATGTTTACCTCTTTGCTCGGGAGCTCCCACGTAGATTGGAGTGTTGGGCGAGTCGACGCATGCAGTCTTTTTGCCTGATAGAGAAAGATATATGTATATATTTTAATGGCAACAGGAGATGTCTGCCTGGTGGTGAGCCTAGCATGCTACTCCTGATAAGGGGTGAAGGATGAGGGTGACAAATTGTGGGAGGGGAAAGGAATATGAATGAAAAAAAAATCACTGTCGCACACTTTCACAAGCACATAAGCTTGATAGTATACAAGAACAATGAGGCGGCATGGCATCAGTCATTTCTTGTGGCGTTGAATAAAACGATTACATGAAACAAGTTTCTCCTCTGATAAAGATGATAAAAATAAATTCAACATCACCGGCGTGTAGTAACGAACAAGAGGAGACGCTCTTGTTTACAGCTTTAGCGCTATTTTATCTATTATATATTCATATTTGTCAGAGTTTAATTTCGATACTGCGGCATACTGCGCGTGACTTCCATGCGGCCTAAACTCATTTGCATCAATTTTAGAGGGAAGTTAGTAGTCTCCAGCAACTGCATTCCGTATTATATGCCGACTAGTCTTTGTTTGTGCTATAAAAATCCTGCATTCATATTTTATCTAACGACCCGAAATCAGCATATAACTGCTTTGTAAGTGCTGTAGAGGTGCGGTAATTGTAATGCTTTTTAACTTCACCGATAAGCACGATTCTACACAGTCTCGCTATTTCCAACTTCCTTATATACGTTCTCTATAGATATATTGCCTAACATAAAAAATAAAGTCTATTTTTAAGTAACGCTTGTGTCTACTGTTATATTACTCATTACATTACGATATTAATAAATTTTAAAACAAATGGTCGAAGTTCCAGTCAGAGGAAGTAGAACGGCAGTGTTAAGGTCACACCGTGGAACATCACGCATGTAAAGGCGAATTAGGAGCGGGTAGTAGAGTGAAACCCTGGGAAACGCATGTTTATCGAAAGAGCATATGCTCGCGTCGGTTACTGTGGTACCGGTGGTGGCCATCAAATGGCGTGGCAAGTAGCACCAGCTGCAGAAGTGGATATTCGCCACCTGCTGTGGACTTGTGCAGGGACAATGGCATCAAGAGTAAAGATTCTGCAGAAAGTGGGATTAACCGCAACAAGGGAAGAGGACTTTTCCAAATGGCTCACCGACAACAATAAGAACAGGATCCTTCTCCGGTTCCGAACGGAAAATAATTTACACGGGTTTTTATAATATGCCTTATGGCAAGCTTGCGTAATAAAAAAAAAAAAAAAGTAGCACTACATCTCAAACGGTGGTGGCGGGAGGAACAGTGGCTCGCCGTCTCTCGCGAGTAGTAGCTGCCGTTAGGCTGAAGCCAAATAATAGCTCGATGGCGCAGATCTAGCATGCTGACGTCATGGATGTCGTTGCCTCGGGTTTGAGCGCTGCGTGCGGGAGTGTGGCGTCGCCACGAGAGAGACTGCTATACCTGGGGCGAAGTCGCGATGCGCAGACAAGACGTGGCTTACCGTGCAGCGATAAAGAGAATACAGAATCGCACTATGATCAAAGATTCGACATATCAGCGGAAGTTGGTTTTGCATGCCTGGTCTGGCTCGTCGTGTTCATAAAATGTATAGAAATCCGCCAGGCCGACCTTCCCTGCCGGGAACGCGATCAACCGCAAGACCGCAAGCGATATAAGACCGAGCATGCCCGCTGTTATAGAGACGTATAGGAACAAGCCTGTCAGGCACTAAAACGAGGATGGCAATCAAAGCCACTCGGACGCTAAAGCCAACGAGCTTTCGCTTATTAATTAGCAAAATAGGGGAGCTTATCTGTGCAGTCTTATTTAGACTGCATAACCACTGAATGCATTACAGAGCTCACCAGCTATCCTGTGTAGGACGCACTGCACCCTGTCATTAGGTGACGAGGCCAGCTTGACGGTGATGGAGGCCGTGCTCGTCGGGGGAATCTCAATCTCCACCTTGTGTGCCGTGGGGAAGTGGCAGTACCTGCGCCAGGTTTCCAATGGAACATCAGTTGTGCACAAACAGGAATTCGCGGTGCAAAATCACGGGAACAAGCCTTTGCTTTTAGGGCGTGTGCCCAGACGAGTAGAAAACAGGCATCAAATGCATTTCGAGAAATGCCAAGTGCACTCCAGAACTGCCCCTTCCCGGCCGTTTTGAGTTTCAGAATGGCGCAGGTCCCTTGTTCTGAGTGGCCGCATTTTAATCAATGGAGTGGCACTTGTTCGAGCTCACACAATGATGGAGTTACAATATTGGCTGTCGGGCTGTGCTAAGCCTTCTTATTCAATGAAGTGCACTGTTCTTTAACTTCAGCGCGGAACGGACAAAAACAGGACATTATCAAATCGGTAACACCCAAGCGATATGGAGAGGAAACGTCACTGTAACAAACACAATTCTACGCACCACAGACGCAACCCGAGACCTTTTCACAATCATTTGAAAAATATAGAAGTACCGCTGGGGGCGCTTCTGTTCACGATGATCCGGCTGCTCTAACGCGCGTCACTTTTCCCTCTTGTTAGTATTAATCAGACTGGATGATTTACAATGACGAGACATTCAGCTTCACATTCGGCCTCGATGAACGGCCTCGGGTTCATCGCAGTTTCCAGGAAATGTTCAATTCAATTCGTCCTGGTTTCATAGTACCTACAAAGGCCACTGTAAATACCCTCCTGGCCTAGACGTTGCACTCAGCAACTTGGTGACGGCCCAGAGGCTACACAATGCTACAGTCAACACAGGTGATAAACATGAATTAAAATATAGCAACTGACACTTATCGAAATGACATTGAAACTATATATACAAAAAGACAAGCATATAAATATATAGTCACAGGAAACAACTTGAAAAAGTAACAGTTATAATACGAAAACATATGAATGACATAGCAGTCTAACTCGCCTTTCAATGCAGAATCGATTCGAGGCGACATACAGCAATGGTCTTGTTTTTGCCGCGAAAGACAGCTCAAATCATTGTATGCTTAAGAAATGACGGGTTTAATTTTTATTATGGTCTGTAATTCAGCAGCGGAATAAAACATGTTTGCGGAAGGCAGTCTTTTCTCGGAAACATGTCTTAGGATCCCGGAAGGCATATGTAGGACGGAAACACCCATAATCCGTCTAACAATTTGTTTTCAGCGCTGGGGAAGCCACAGTTATCTGAACCTGTCCAAGCGGCCTCGGGTTCATCGCAGTTTCCAGGAAATGTTCAATTCAATTCGTCCTGGTTTCATAGTACCTACAAAGGCCACTGTAAATACCCTCCTGGCCTAGACGTTGCACTCAGCAACTTGGTGTTCTTCTTTCACTCCCGTTCCTCGCCACTAGTGGCGCAGTCACTGGGGAGGAAAAAGTAGCAATTTCCAGCGACTGCGTGCAGGACAATTAGGAAGCTTCTGTGGGCGCCACATTCATGAATCGCGCATCACCACTTAAAGGCCAACGCTGTTTCTTTTCTCTAATGTTTTGTGTTAATTATGACATCACATTCTTTACACACCGAAAACCATTTATCAAGATAACGAGTAGAACTATTTGAAGAGAACAAAGGGCAAGAAATAGAAAGTGCGTTTTGGCCAATATATGACGTTCCGAACTGACAACTTGTGACGGTACGGATACAGCCACAAAATATATCGCTTGTGCATTGGTTGACTGGTGACTGTAAATGAGTGCTGCAGCGCTAATTGTTTTAAATTATTAAAAAAAATATCAAAGTTTTGTCCTGCAGCGTATGTGGAGCGAATGTAGGCGGACTTGAATTCAATGACCTCTTAACCAAGGGCGCTAGTATAAATCTCACCGACAGAAACCATGCAATGGGAAACAATAATGTTCGTTTGCTCTGCGACAAAACACCTGGCCGCCGTGAAATTGGCACTGATGACCAGGAAATTAAGCAGAATGTAACTTGAAAATTTCAATAAAATGCATAGACGTCGAAAAAACGCCGGTGTTGCCATTCAGAATGTCACCTGCTGTGAAAATTTATTCAGTGACTGAAACGCTCGTAGTGCTTTCGAAACGTCAGCATAACTACATTTTTATTTGTTACAGTAATTGTTTGTAAAACGGACATAACAGTACTAAAACATCTGGGGACTCTTGCGTTCCTGCAGACCTCTGTGACGGAGAGGGATTCACCTCCCAGAGTGCTGCATATTGTTAGTGAGATGGACTACATCAGACCAATACTGGATGCAGACCCTTATGTAAATTTAACAGGACCTACACTCTCAAAAGTGGACAGCGCCGCACCCAGTGCAGCAATTTTAGGCAATGCATCGCATCTTCATCCTCAACACTTTATTGTTCGTAGGGCAATACACACTATCCATATTTAGCCTATTACAAGAATGCAGGCACATGATAATGAGAACTGGACAAGCTGGTGACTGTGCCATAAGAGTCAGGGCAGCTGTCTGCCCCAAAAAGGAGAAGGGAGAAAAATGACGTAGAAAGCGCGGAATAAGACGCTCTTCGATTATCTTCATACATTGCTTAGACGCGATGTCAGCGTTTTCAGCCTTTCCGAGAGAATAAAGGAATTGATACTATAGCCTGAAATTGCCCTCTCGGGCAAAGGAATCTAGCTGGCTGGTATGGTGACACATTTTCGTACTATAGTTGAAGGAAGGAGTCATGGGACGTGTAAAAAAAGCGGACAGGAAACGAGAGCTAACAGAAAGAAGTGCAAGGCGAGAAAATCAAACCGAGGGGGAGAGGGTTCTTTGCCGAGAGAGGCTGCAATGCTTAACCGGGAAAAGCAAGGATGTTCTTCCTATATATATGACGAAATAATGTTTTCCTACCAGCCAGTAAAATTGTGCAGTCGAAGTTGTACTCGTAGACAACATAGAGCTCCCAGGTTTTTGTAAGAAATAGCAGTGAAAAAAATGTTTTGCATATTCAACGAAGCTTGGGCGTGGGAGCATGCTGTACCTACCTTTGCAGTT
>JAJIZL010039365.1:5274-18757 GCA_023969395.1 Amblyomma maculatum
CATTCATTCATTCATTCATTCATTCATTCATTCATTCATTCATTCATCATGGACCCTTTAAGTGTAGAGAAAAATTGTGCGCAGCACAATGTTCGGGAAGCGTGATTATCTAGTATGTGTGCGCATCAGAGGATTGCTATCACTGCATTTCTCTATCTCATGAAGAAATAAAAATGAATTTGATTCATATCCGAAGCTTTTCTGCGCTAGCTCCAGGGCATTTCTTTGGCCGTTATTTCTTCGATGCCAGACGTTGAAAATAAAGTAATTCGTAAACATATCAGGGGGACACCTCCAGTATCCAAGCACATGTGGCACAATTTAAACATACAAAACGTTATCATACTTTGGGGAAAAGCCCGTTAAAGACAAGTGTTCCAGAAAATGGCCGCGGGCCAGTTCACTAAAACCGAAGGATTGCAGAAGCGAAGGAACTTATTGCAGAAGTCGAATAAAACGCCAAATAGAAAAGTAAAAGGGTGCTTCTGCCGAAGCAGCGGTGGACGTAACCGCAATAACTGCGCGGTGAGTCGCAGCCCGAGTAAGTATATGCCACACGCCCCCGGGAGCGTCTAGTGATTGATGATAGGTCCGAGGAGCGAACGTGTAGGCGAGGCGGCGGCACCCTGCTCTTAGGCGCGCGCGCGTGTCGTATGTATGTGGAGCAGGGGTAGCCATGGCCCGTCGTTTTCCCCGACGTCCGCTCGCGCGAAGAGGGGGTTGTATTCCTCGAAGCCGCCCTGATGACCTCGATGTGCCGCCTACCAGCTCGCGCCAAGGAACCGGGCCGCGGTCTGGGACCCAGTCATTTTGTCTTCTTCGGCTTGCAGGATACTTAAGACAGGAAACGCGAAAAAAAAATCAGATGCGGTAAAAACAAAAACGCTAACATTCGATTTGTCTGAGAAGGAAGAAAGAATGGTATGCAGAAAGCGTAATACGAGGGAATTTTATCGCTAAATGTTGCCCGCTTGCGTTCTGCTTTGTGCAAACGCTGGACCACAGTTTTCGTGTCTCTTCAGCTGACTTGATCTGCGTCCCGTTATCGCTCAGTTCTTTTCGAGCATATCTGCTCCTTCCTCCTGGCGCTGGACAGACACGATTATTATCATGCAAGACATTCTGGTAGGACTTCCTGTTTTCCTGCTGCGGCCGGTGGTTGGAAGTTTACACTGCATTGCTATCCTTGATTTATCATACCTTCTTGAGAGCTGTAACTAAACTGATATATATTTATCCTCTTGAATTAAACGAGGTGCATTCATCGGAAATAGGAGGTTTCGGGCTAAGAAAAACACAAAGCTTCCTTTATTTGTGTCCTCACGACTACAAAGTTGCGGACATGGAAAAGAAAGGTCTGGTATTCACTGCATTGTCACTGTAAAATTACCGCTACGCACAGTGCGCATAATGATATGTCGGCTACACACGTGAAATGAAAGAAAGGGTAAATTTATCCGCAATATCTGTGCCGGTTAGGCCAGCTGAGATGAGTGACATCCAACCTCGCTGCCTTTGCTTCTTTGAGGCCATGTGCAGCTTAGTTTCAGTTGTCACAGCGCGGTCGCTTCGGTGTTTGGTGGGCCTCACGGCATCGATGGGCCGCTGGTGTCACATGATTAATATTAGACACAGAGGATAAAAAAGAATATGAAACACAGTACGCCATTTGTTGACCAGAACATGGTGGTCATGGTGGTGGTCAAAGCGGTTAATTTCCTTACTAAGAAGCGTTGTCTTGGCATTGAGAGAGATATACGTCGTTCCAAGCACGCGTCTCTGCAAAGAGCCGGCTCGCGCATTCATCGTTATCGCCAGCAGTATCATGTCCCCGACGTTATGCATTGTCCCCAGCCGTTCCTGTCTTGAACCGAGTTCCTCATCACTTCATTGTCGATCACAAATTGCTAGCTGTGTCGAAAATCTGTTCTGTGTTGATCGCCTCGCATTAAAGGAAAAGAAATTAAATCAAATAAATATAAGCTAATTAAAAGGTATGTGACTGTAGGCTTGCAAACCAATTTACTTGCTGCTTCCCTATATTTATTGATATTTCAAATCCTCTTTATGGCAGCAACGCAGTAAATAAACTGCTGGCATGTGACGGTGTCAATACGAATTGTGAATATCCAGGAGTACCATGATGTGCAGCTTTAATTAAGTTGTTTTAACCTTGACAAGCAAATGCGGCAACTGTGCGTGCCAAAAGGCCGAAGAACTCACGGGACATAGTATAGGTATACTACCGCGCGATGTTCCATTCTGACGCAATTTTATAATAAAGACTCCGTTCTCAATAAAATATGGTGTCGGCGTTATGTGTTTGAAGTGTCATCGTCATCACCAAAGTTTATTCAGGAGTAAATACAAATCTTATGATTATGCAGTTTATAAAAAGAGGTCCCAAAGTTTGGCACTGTAACGGGACCTCTATGTACAAACTAAAGAAAAGAAATAACAATATGAAGCAGCATTGCATATAATTAAAAACTTGTTAGCGAAATTTAAAAGATAAAGGTGGTATAGTCATCCTAGGTGATATTGACGGACACTGATTGTTGGGCCCATTGTGTGGCGTCGCGCGTCCACATGACAGACATTTCCAAGCTGACAGGCACTGCCAAATCATGCTTAGGCATATTGAAGCGAAAGCTTCACTACACCAGGTAGTTCGAGCCGCCGGGTAAGCATGCTTTTCACCTTGAAGAAAATTTAGAGGGCAAACTTCTGTTTAAGCCTGGTGGTAGCCATGTCACTTTGGGGCATTGTCACGTAAGCCACCAAGCGGCCCGTGACCACTGTCAAGGTCAAGGTCACGTGAGGTGCCGCTGGGTATGCTTTCACCTTGTGGGAGATTGTCAAACTTACGTGATGGTAGCCAAGTAACTGGTGCAGAGCGTAGGCCGCCAAGTAGCCCGTGACCACTGTCAGGGTCACGTCACTTGGTGGTCCCATGTGACTTTGGGGCATAGTTACGTAGGCCACAAAGTGTCCTGTGACTATTGTCAACGTCAAGGCCACATAACCTGGTGGTCGCCATGCGACTTTCGGGCATAGTCACGTAGGCCACTCACGTGACTTTGACCACTGTCAAGGTCAAAGTCACGTGAGGTGACGTCAGTGTGACGTGGAAGCAGAGGACGCTAGAGGGCTGATACGCGTATAAATTGAAGCTTCCGGGCTCCTGCCTAGATTACAACACTGCGCGAGATGGAGGAGGATGAACATCCTACTACAGTAGCGCGTCGGAACGCGAAGAAGGCAATTTCGAATCCTGAAAAGGCGGCGAGTCGAAGACACCGATAAAAACGGGCTTCACGTTTAGAGAAACCCGCAGTGTGTTTAATCCAAGATTGTCAAAGAACGTAGCCATGTACATCAAGCTGTCGCTTTCCTCCAGGGTTAGCCAAAGTTAAACCGCCAGCTAATTTTTGAGATGGGGATAGCAGAGCTCTCCAATGCCACCAGTTTCGAAACTTCCCATAGGTCCCATGTATCAAAAAACGGCGGTATTGATTGGTCAGAATTCGGGTATATACGAATAGTGGGGCGCCTGCGGCCATTCAGGGAAACTGCGTGTAAATTGCAAACTTTCATTTGTTGATAAATGCACAACCACCATACAAAATAAAATTTGTTGAAGACTTGCAATAGTAAGGATTCTTAAAGGTAACTGCTGATTAAGATGGAAAAGAAGAGAGAAAAATAAGATTTCCAAAAGGCAATGACGGCAATAGCAAAAAGCTTCTATTGACCACTTCCAGATGGCGCGACAATTCTTACGCACCCGAAAAGTAGACACAAAAACCAGTCACTTTTTGAAGCGGAGTTTCGCAACTGGTATGATCCAAAAGCTCTATATAACTCACAGGGTGACTTGGATCGCGAGTCAATTTCACGCTATCCTATAGGCCCCGTGTAGGAACGTTCTCGGGCTTGGTTAGAATATTCATGTCGAGGGGTCTTTAGTTAGCATGCTAATTAAATTAAATTTTGGTTATAAGATAATAGAGGCACCGATTAATGGATTAGTGAATAGGCGTGCGGGGGAAAGTACCTGTACGCGGGCTATAGGATCCTCAAGGAGAAGCCGGAAGACGTGGGCCACTTTATCGCTTTCGCGTCATATCCTTCGAACCTCCCCCAATTTTTGTTTTACAAAAGTTAAGTTGAAAACAAGTATATAAGGACAAGTTTCCCATTCCAAGGAAATATTTCAGTCCAGTATACTGAAAATCAATAATAGCGCATAAAGCGTTGATCGTGAAAGCGCAAAGAAGGACGACGACTAAGGAAAATGTACGTACGCATGAGCGCTCACTCCCAGCTGACTTTGGTTGATGTAAGAAGAGGAATTTTATAGCTTAAAGTCACCAGCACATGCTTATGTTTTTCCCAAATGTGAAGTCCTTTTTAAGAGCCAAAGAAGCTTTGAAGATTGCGCGAACTGGCGATGATTGCGTGGTCCGTCGATTTTGTTATATGAAAAAGAGATGGTATGTCTTACGTTGTTCGAATGCGCGATAAAGTGTCATTCATCCCTCCGCGGTATGACACTAGATATATTCAGGTGACTTTAAGACTAAAATTCTGCTTCTTGCATGAAATAAATCCTGTTGGAAGTAAAAGGTGCTCGTGTGTGTTTGTCCTTTCACGGTCAACATGTTAAACCAATTCACCCAAACGCGGCCGTTATTGAAATAACAAGGGGTGGAATTTGAATAGGCAAATGAATGGGAGCACAGAGTGCCTCATGCTGCCGTGGGTGGAGCACCACCTCACCGCTAAGAGCGTAGTTAGGGAAGCATTGCTCATAGACATTTTCTTCATGGCAGAGAAACGAGATAGTGAAATGGTTCGCTTTGTTACGGCGGGAAGCGATGGCGGGCAACACGGTAACATGCATTTCAAATCCGCGCCACGGTAGCGACCCCCTCCCAGAAGGGAGCAGTGTCGTCGCAATACAACCAGTCGCACTGTAGCATGCTGGATGGACATTCGAACGGAGCGGTCGGGCGGTCGTTTTCACGGCAGTGACGAGCTCGCCCAGCAATACACGCTTGCCACGAGGGGTGAGGAAAATCCTCGAAAATAGACATAACCACGAAGAGAGGAGAAAAACAAGAGCACAGTTTATGACATTGGAAGGAAAGTATTAATTAGCTGTAATCAACATTAAGGCATGAGGAAAGAACAAAACCTGGAACATAAACATGTGAACAGAGAAGCAGGCGGAGAAAAATTAATGCCAACTACACAGCTTAATGGAAACTAGAGAAAAAATAATACAACATGAATGCTTAAGAATACGAGCCAAGAAGACCCTGCAAAAATGTTCATGTTCGACATGTTCTCGATCCCGACAGCCTTTACGAAGTGGAAGCCATAAGGCGAGAAGCGGCCATGGCTTGATATCAGAATTAAGTACTATGCAGATAGGCGAACTGCATCGCCGACTTCCACTCCGTGGGTAAATATAATCCTTCGCACTTCACAGACAACCCGCCCATTGCCACCATCGCTTATGCCACGCTCCCTAATGGATCGTGACGTCACCGGGAATCGAACGCTTGCACGGCGACACGAAAGAGTGAACGGACACGCGGCGAAGTAAAAACAGAGAGGACGAGGAGAAAGCGCTTTCCTGCGCCTCGCAGAAGTCGGACCATGGCGGTGGAAAAGTTTTCAGGGATAGCGCGGAGCCCGCACAGCTGTCGAAAGCTGTGGCCGCCGTTTAGCCTTTCTATACGCCCGCGCTCACTTCTGCTAGTTCACGCTGGCCCAGCGTAGTCGCGATATATATATGGAGTCGCCGACAGGAGCTGCCCGGCGGCAGCTCCGGAGTTGCGGTGACATGTATTGCACTGCGGTGCGCGCGTTGTTACCGCTTCTTTGCGGTTTCTGAGTAAACATTCAGTAAGAATTCAGTAAAAATTCCTGAGGCCGCACAACTTTCGTCATTGTAAGGAAGTTCGTTCTCCAGCGAATATTATAATAGCAGAGAGTAGTTGCCGGAAGTTCCAAACGTCGGATGCGCATGCGTAGTAACCCGAGGCCCGCTCGTGCTTAGGGGTCCGGTAGACGGTATGCTGTACATCTGCGCTATTCCGAATGGTTCTATTGATGATGACCAGCTGCAAAAGTCTGGCGCACCAGTAAATTCTGTGCGGCTCTGGTTGAAGTGGTGATGTACTAACATTATGTACAGTTTTCATTGCTGATTAACTATTAGGGCACAAGGGATAACTTTAAGAGACAATGCATCCGCGTTATCGCCGTTTAGATAGGTTTAGATCATACGCAAATCAGTAAGTGTGAGATAATAGAGACGCAAACAAAAAAAGATAAGTGATTAGGGGAGTATGTAGCTAAGTGCACGTTTTGTGAACGAAGATCTGCACTCGCTGACAGCTTTCTGTGCCCCTACAGTGGAGGCTGTGCAGGAAAGGGAGGGAAATGGACCTTCGTCCCTATCCTATGGAGGTTGGTTAAATCTGTCCCTTCGCCCCTCCGTAATCCCGCGATGAGCCACGAATAGCCGACTCCGTCCATGGCGCGGGTACAGGGCCTGACGTCTCCACTTTCCTGCGTAGCCTTCAGTGCAGGGCCAGAGAAATTTGCCTCAGACGGGAGCTGCTTAGGCTGCCGCGTCAACCTTTGAAGGCAGGGCGTAAGTGTTCCGCAAATTTCTGTAGGGATAACATAGATGGATTTATTGATAGGAAAAGGCAGAGAGGTTGGCCCGAATAATTCAAATCTGGCCTGCTACTCTGCACTGGGGAAGGGGAAGGAGAGAAGAAAGAAGGTCATGATGGGTGGCGATGTGGGAGAAGGCATATGAAATATATATACAGACACAGCAGCTTGCTTTACAAACGTGAATCAAGTCCACTGGCGCTCAAATAACGGCAAAGAGCGCGCACTGCCTGGATGCCCTTCCCCTTGTCCTGCCAAGCGCCCAGCAGCAGTTCCTCCGACAGAGGCCTCTTGTCTAAACGCTTCAAGGAAGCAGCTAGCACATTTCTTTCGTTCGCATACTCTGGGCACACCAATAATACATGGTCCACAGTCTCTGGGATGCCACAAGTTAAACATTCCGGTGAGTCCATCTGTCCAATTAAATGTAAGTACTTGCGCGTGAAAGCCACGTTTAAACGAAGTCGATGTATCAAGCATGTCTGATGACGCGGAATATCACGCGGAACAGTAAATTTAAATGTTCGATCAAGCTTTCTTAGACGCATGTGTCGGGCGTCTGGTTGAGCCCAGTAAGTCGCTGTAGCAATATTCATACAACTCTTTAGAAGACACGTCGTATCCGCTCTTGAAAAAGGCACAGCTGTTTGGAAGCCATTGATGAGAGCGCTTTTCGCTTCAACATCGGCCTGCTCATTCCCATGGAGGCCGCAGTGGGCAGGAATCCATTGAAACATTATCATGTGGCCTTGCAGCTGGGCAGATGTGATGAGCTCCGTAATGTTTAGTGCCAGGGACTGATAGGCAGTGTGGCGTAAGAAGTTTTCCAAAATTTGTAATGCAGTCTTCGAGTCCGTGAATATACACCATTTTTGAGGTGGTTCCCCACATATATAGCGAATAGATTCCCGAATGGCTACAAGTTCGGCAGCGGTTGATGTAGAGTTATGTCCCAAAAGGAAATGCAGAGTCGTTTTCTGAGCTGGTATGACCACAGCTGCAGCGGATGCCTGTGCTGACACAGATCCATCGGTGTATAGGTGAATATAACTGGGATATTCTGACCAGATGTGTGCCAGAGTAAGTTGTTTGAGTCCACTAATTGGTACCATAGATTTTTTTAGTAATCCGGGAACACGAAGGTGCACCAAAGGTTTATCCATCGTCCATGGTGGTTGGGTGGGACGATATGGGAGGGCATATCCTGTCGGTACTTGCGACTGATGGCAGCGGAGTGCAGTTGTAAAACTGCAGTCCGGCCTCTCATCCAGAATCTTGCTGAGTGGGTGAAAACGGTGTCTTGTAAGTGCTCGTAAATATACACGAAGTGGTTCGTGTGACAAGTATATGGACATTGGGCGAGCGTGTGCCTCTTCAATTGTGCCTTTGTTTGAGGTGCATCTGGGCAGTCCAAGACATATTTTCAGTGCCTGCGCTTGCACGCTCTCTAAAGTCCGCAAGCAGGAAATGCTCATGCTAGAAAGTACTGGGAGACTGTACCGGATGTAGCCAACAAACAGAGCCTTGTAAAGCCGTATTAAGGAGCGCTCAGTTGGACCCCATTTGATGCCAGCTATGTAACGAAGTACATGGCAAAAATTAATTAGCCTCTTCTTCACCATAGCAATATGTTTCGACCAAGATAGTCGGTGGTCAATAATTACTCCCAGGAATCTGTGCCTGGAGACGTATGGTATTACGACTCCATGAAGGGTAATCGGGTAGCGGCTGACACATTTTCCCGTAAACGCTATCACTGCACACTTTTCTGCCGCTAAAAATAAACCTTGACGCCGTAAGTACATCGATGTTGATGACACAGCTCGTTGCAGTCTCGCACGTACACTCTAAAAACAGAAGGAGTACTAGAACTCCATTTGGAGGAGTTTTCGCTTGTCCCATATACGACTCCTTTTTCCAGAGTAAAAGAACTCTCTCTAGCCATAGAGTAATCGGACTCCACTGATGGAGTACTGCGCTACTCCTGTGAATAGAGTAAAGGTACTCCTCCGAAAGGAGTAAAACTACACACTGTAGTAGCGTCCTACAACTCTTCCAGGAGGAGTTCAAGGACTCCACTGATAGGAGTGCCTGTACTCCTTCAAGGAGAGTTTTATTTTACTCCTCCTGATGGAATTTCATGGCCTGTTTTACATATCCTACCATTTTTTAAACCAGTTCCAGCCATATGTTTTGTAGGACTCACTTTGGCCATACCTTCCTCTGCAAAACGGTGCATAGTATTTCCACTACACACTGTTCAATGGTGAATGTACAAATTTTTTCCACACTTCTTGCACCATACACACAACAGTCTGTGATGTGAAATCGGTGCTTCAATAAATAGGGATGCAAAAGCACGCTGATGACAGCTTTTATTTTCTCACAATTGCTGTGCATGCCAGCAATACATTTGGGATGTGCTCTGTGAGGTCTAGGCCCATCAGTGTTTTCGACACCACAGTCTAATTGGCATTAGATGCCCAGA
Organism: Amblyomma maculatum; assembly: GCA_023969395.1. Lineage (NCBI taxonomy): Eukaryota > Metazoa > Arthropoda > Arachnida > Ixodida > Ixodidae > Amblyomma > Amblyomma maculatum. The sequence continues at coordinate 14,459 of JAJIZL010039365.1, forward strand.
ACACTGCTACAAGCCAAGTGATCCTGTGAGCAAAGTTTTAACCAAGTGATCCTGCCGCTCGACCACATCGCAGCTTGCCGAGCCGAGTGAAGCCGCTCAAGATATCCTTGCATTTTCCAGGTGCCTGCATATAGAATAAAAACAATGCAAGGGAGGTTAAAGCAAACCATTATAAGCAACTAAACATACTCCTAATCTCAAGTTTTCATTTTAACCTACAGCTAATGCAACAAAACAAAACTTGGTGTGAACGCCTGGGGTCGCCACCTAGGTATGCCCTAGCAGTGGCACATCATGACCAAGTGTAGACTTTTCATTCCAAATCATTAAACAAAGCTAGTGATCTAGAAATCCACATACTTCGTTTATTCTGACTGCCAATTTGCTATACCTCAAGTGGGAATACCACTATGCTAGTCCCTCAGAGGCTAAACACAAGCCTGGCCGGCACTGGACCGTTTGTTGCTCGAGAATTGGCTTTGGATGTAGAACACATGCAGCTGTACTGGCGAACCTCCACTCCTTCTGGAGTTTACTGAGGCCGCTTCTGCAGAGTGGCATCCATCTACAACTAAAAACAGCGCTGCAGAATCTGAATTGGAGTAATGCAAAAGCACGGAATCTGCTGTTGGTTGCTTCTGTTTGCTTAATTCACTTATTGTTTACCCATTTTCTTTGGTACTTTCAAATTGTGCACCAATCCCTTCCTATGCCCTTCTTCAGCTAGACTTCCGGTTGGTAGTGCAACGTCACAGCCTCTAGCTCACATTATCCACTTCTTGTTTATTCATTTTAGTCTTTGGTACTTTCAAATTGCACAATCCCTTCCTATGCCCTTTTTCAGCTCTATTTCCAGTTGCGTGACGTCACACCTTTGACGCCACTCTAATTGACTGCCTTAACTGCTTTAGTCTTTGGTACTTTGAAATTGCATGCTAGTCCCTTCATATGCCCTTTTTTAGCTCGACTTCAGGTTGTGTAATGTCACATACTTGAAGTCACCTTAATTCACTGGTTTAATTATTTTAGTATTTGATACATTCAAATGTGGCACCAAGCCATTAGCTAATGAGACCATTTTTGCCTTTACTGTTTCATTTTTTGCCTCTTATTAATTACCTAATTACCTTAATGGCCTAATTCTTTGCACACATTACATCACCCTCTATCAATTAACACCACTCATTAACCTCTACGATTTCTCAATCACTCACAACTGCTACGGACATGATTTTGCATGTTTTGCCTCTAATTAATTACCTAATTACCTTATTGGCCTAATTATTATTTCGCACACAATACTACGTCACGCTCTATCAATTGGACTCATTAACCTCTACCACTTCTCAATTACTCACAACTGCTGCAGAGAACTTTTACATTTTTTGCCTGTAATTAATTACCTAACTAGCTTACTGGCCTATTTTTCGGCAGCAGCATTATGTCAGTCTCTATCGATTGACACCACTCATTAACCTCTCACGTTTCTTAATTACTCGCAACTGCTGCGGACACGATTTTGCGGGTGCGGTCTATGGACAGAAATCTGTGAACATAGCGAAGTAACGCTTTCGTGTTAATAACTTGAATGAATCCTTGAGTTTAGTTATATTTAGAATCCAGGAGAAGAAGGCTTTTGTGTCAAATATCAAGAAGGTCATAAAGGCACGTTCGGTGTGATGACTGCTCCTGAACCAGGCTAGCTTCAACGATATAGTGAATAAAATCATGAAGCAGATATTGCAGTTTCTTGTTTTTCATGCCTTCCATGACCTATACTGATTTCTGACACAGCCATTGCTATGGCATTGAAATTGAAACAGATGATGGGAGAGATTGTATTATTTAGCAGCCATAAACAAATACTATGTGGTAATCCATGTATAGCCATGCACACTGTTACAAAGACAACACGCAAAAAAATCGGGGGTCCTTTAAACTCTACCTTAAGTGTATGATGGAGCACATTGGGGCTTCCGTGTGGATTCTCATTCATGTACAGACACTTCACTACAGGGTAATTGAGTAACCCCACAATTTATTCTATTATGTTGTGCATACTCATTAACGCAGTTGTAAGCCATCACATTATGTTAGACCACATAAAGATATAGAGACCTGCTTTAACCAAGAGATCTGAACCTACCTGAGTCACCTGGGGATGCCTGGTTGACTGGATCCAAAGAACCTTGGATCCAGACAAAGACATGCTACCCCTAGGTCACTCGGGCACATTTAATGGCTTGGTTAAAGCCAGAATTCCTATCTGCCAACTTAAGGTCTATTCACACTTGCGACTACCAGTCGCGCGACCAGAGGAGAGGAGCTCGCCACTACCGATGTTCACACTTGCGACAGTCGCCTTCTCGTTCTGTTCTCGTTCCGAACGAGTTGGGAGTAGGAGAGTGAACGTCGGTAGCTGCCGCCTGCCAGACACTTCAGCTTTTTCAGGCGAGCCGGTACGCATGCCGCGCTCTCGTGTTTCCAGGAAAACGCCGACGACGAATAGACAATGTCAATCATCGTGGTGTCAATATAAAATGTTGCACCTGCGTGAAAAATCCATTTCTTAAAAGTTCATGGTATTTACCAGATAGTCCAAATATCTTTCCAATCTCCTCCCAGGCCATATCCTATCTCCCTGCCTTTGAATTCCGGGTGCCGTTTGTTGAAAAGGTAGGGGTATTCTTTAATTGCATTGAGAAGGTGCTCGATCAAGTACTCCGGGACCTCGCTGATTGGTGAAATGGTTTGCGACTAGTAGTCGCGCGACTGAAAATTCGAGCAGTGCCCGATCGGCCCGCGGCAGTCGCTTTTCGACCGATGCGACCATTTGCGACTGTCGCTTTTCGACCAAAACGGTCACGCGACCGCTGCTAGTCGCAAGTGTGAACGGGCCTTTAGCCGTGTCATGTAGACTCGTGACATGCACAACCACTGAGCAGTGTCCAGCCATGTCACCAGCCAACCACCACCTGCTAGAGATATGCCCATGATTTTTGCTCAAAATGCCTATATCAGACTATATCCAGAATAAAGCCATGAATGCTGTGGCATTATTATGGTGTCTATACAATTTTAAGTTAATACTGCCACTCAGGCAAGACCATGACAATGTAAATTTTGAAGTGACGCTGCTTTTGTAGTAATGAAATCTATCAAATGACAAATTACATAGGGAAGCTAGCAGCCAGCGAAACTAGAGAAAGCATAAGCAATGTTTTCAATTTTTATTCATATTTGTCTTGTTTGTACCTACTGGCAGCCAGACATGGCAGGATTATTTTATGCTCGCTGCAGCCCTCCAACTAGCAGACAATGGAGAGGTGATATAGAAGTGAGAAATTTATGCACTATTTTTAAACTGACTAGAAGGACAGGAGTATCATGCGACATTTCTTTTATCCGAGGGCATCATAGGTGCTCTTAGCTGATCCATGGTGCCCACCTATGGTATCTTTTTTTTTTTGTCAGCTGTCGCTGCTTATATACGTATAATATGCATGCGGCACTCTTTCCCACCAGGCAACTGACAATTGCAGATTTCTATTTCATAATGAACTCACTGAACTCGGATTCTCTATATATCTTTCATCTGTCAAGTGCATAGCCTCAGCTTATTTTATGGTATCATTTAATGACCTTCTCGAGTGTGACATCAGATCATAGCCCTCAGTACATGCTCAGGCATGCGCATTCATGCAAGCATATCGCCAGTGTGTGAAACACAATCTGGGTGCATGGTATTTTATTTTTCAATGCAGTGGAAATGAGGACATGCTCTGGTAATAGCTCAGATATATTTGAGATGTACCACATGCATGCACTATCATGTTTCACTTCAGCCATCAAAAAACAATGTTTCTCAAATGGGAGTCACGATTTTAGGAGTCCAAAAACATATGATAAAAAAAAAATTGAAAGGTCATGCAATAGCTTTGACCCAGCTAGACACAGCTTTAAATGGCTAAAAGGGCAAAGGTTTAAAGCTGATTTTAGTTTCTCAAAACTCAACATAAAGGAGTGCGGAAACAGGGAGCATGAGAGAGAGAGCATCAATGGGATTTGTCGATGCCAGCATCGGTGACGCTCGAACTTTGGCTCCATTGCTGGATGGGAATACAGTGCAGTCTTAGGAATCTATCAGGGGAAAAGAGGACACTGTGGTAGAGCTGACACGACAGTGTGTCTGTTGCATGCCGTCATCCATGCATAACGTCGATAATAATGTTTTTAATATGCAAGCGCCTCTACCATAAATAAAAATTAAGCTGCACACCGCAGGTTTGAATTCTTTAT
>JAJIZL010039367.1:1289-44700 GCA_023969395.1 Amblyomma maculatum
GGTGAGTTCCCGATCAGCACTCGCACCTACGGACCGCAAAATGCCCCGAAAGGATCGTCGCCTTCGAGGGTCGCCCCGTCTGTGTAGTCCCAGTGATGGACTGCGTGTTTTCTTCACTCGCGTCGTTATTCTTTAGATTGTTAATTGCGGTCTACTAAATGTTTTGCGTATTCCTCGTTCTGAGGCTATAAACGTCGTCTTATTGCTTCAGATCAACACGTCTTCGTCTCATTCTCCAGGTTTGCCTATGCCGGGCATCGAACGACACCCCGTTTTTGTCATGTCTCGGTGATGACCTCCGGTACATAATGACCGAGCGCGTGACAGCCATTGATAGCCACGTCGACATTATACATATACCGTCTCGAATGTGGCGGCCGCCGACAGACCGTCAGAATAGCCAAACGTGAAAAGTAAGAGCTTACTCTTGCAATTCGCACAGCAGCAAACGGCCGATGGGCGTGCCGACTGCCACTTCACCTCGGGTGTATTGATAGTACTGCGCACGTTGGTGGTGGTGGTGGTAGAAACATTTACTGCCAATGTTATAGGGGGGGGGGGGGGGGGGCGTTAATTGGGTTCCGCGTCTCTCAGTTGCATAATAGCACTCCTATCAAGGCACTCTTATTCAAATGCGACGGTATCCATCCGGGTCTTGATGCAGGCGCAGCAACTTCCCCTGAGGTCTAAGGGTTTAGAGACACCAGCGGTCGGATGAATAGATCTGCGGTACAAGTTAGAAAAAAGCGATTAGAATATTGGTGGCTGAAAAGGAGAAAGATGATGTCAGTGTAGAAAGAAAAATGAGAGGATGCATACACTTCGACTTCAACAGTTCAACGCGATAACGTTTAAACCTCAATGCTTTGACGACGATGGATGGGTGCACAAGGCGTTAAATCGGGCGGCGGTTCGCGCCATCTGTTGCGGCAGCGCCGTACGATCGAAGAAATTTTGCAGTGAGCGCCGCATCGCAGGTAAGCAAAGCGGAAATGTTCTTTGCTATCTCGCTCAATTATTCCGTTATTAGTTTATTTCTGCTGACGAACTTAAACCACCTAAGCAGCTGACAGCCATAAGGCAACGCAGACATTAGGTCCACGTTTATTCGGAGAGGAGCAATACGGTTCTGGCGGAGTGGTTGCTTGCTCGCCTCGAAATGCGAAGGAACAGTGCTCGACACCGCGGGTTTCCGCGAGACATTTATTGTTTCTTTACTTTCGTCTGACTTTCGCGTTACAACCTCCACGCCGACACCGGCTTTCCTGCGACGCGGGGCGCGCTTAACAATATATCAAGTCAAAATTTAATAAATAGTTGAGGGGTTTTATAACAGCATTCAAAATATAAGAATATATGGGAGTTTAAGCATGGCTTGAACCTATGATAGAGCGAAAGCTGTGCGTGTTGCAAAGATAGCCTTTGTAACATCGCCTCTTTAATCCACTGTATTGTAACAAGAGCTACATTACCTGCAGTCTCGACGTTTCGCTGTGGCTCTGGCTTCGCATGTTCTGCGCATGCGCTAGGAGTCGAGTGACGTCAGAGCAGCGCAGCTGGTGGGCCGCGCCGACCGCGGAGAAGACACAGCTCGCCTCCGACCGAGTTTCACGGTCTACTGCGCATGTGCGAGGAGCCGACTGTCAGCAAGGAGAGCGGAGCCTACGCTGCGCGGCGTAGAAGACGGGAAAAACATAATAATAATAATAATAATAATAATAATAATAATAATAATAATAATAAATTCTTTCACAGGAAAGGCACAGTATCTCTCACACTTGCTCTGTGGACACTTGAACCGCGCTGTAACTTCGTCTGTCAAGCAAAATGAATAAAAATTGGCCGTGGCTTAGCTCAGCTAGGCCATGACATACGTAGAGAAAGCATGTGTGCCTGGGCCCCGCCGGGATGTGCAGTGGTAAGACGTCCGAATACTGTGCCGGAATACCCGGGCTCGAACCCGACCTCGGCGGCTGCGTTTCGATGTAGGCGAAACGAAGAGGCGTCCGTGTGGAGGTGGTGAAGGGTGGCAGTTCCTGGCCCTATGGGGCTGGGACGGTGTCAACGCCACTTGCGGCGGGGGCTAGCCAGTCATCGAATTTTATCTGTTGTAGGCCGTTATTGCACCCCCCCCCCCCTGCTTCGGTGGTGGACAACGGCTATTGTTCCGGCTTGCGTCTTTCTCTCCCTCTTCTTTTTCCATTCTTCTCTATTTTCTCTTCTGTCCGCACGAGGCAACGTGTGCCCCGCCGGGGTGGTGCAGTGGTAAGACGCCCGACTACTGTGCCGGAGTACCCGGGTTAAAACCCGACCTCGGCGGCTGCGTTTTGATGGAGGCGAAACGAAGAGGCGTCCGTGTGCTGTGCGATGTCAGCGTACGTTAAAGATCCCCAGGTGGTCGAAATTACTTCGTAACCTCCCACTACGGCTCCTCTTTCTTTCCACTTTCACTCCCACCTTCCTCCCACCCCTTACAGGCGCGGTAGAGGTGTCCACAGAAAACAAGTGAGACAGTTACTGCGCCTATCTCCTCCTATAAATCAATCAGGCAACGTGTGCTGTGCGATGTCAGCGCACGTCAAAGATCCCCAGGTGATCGAAATTACTCCGTAGCCCTCCTCTACGGCTCCTCTTTCTCTCTTTCCCCTTTCACTCCCACCTTCCTCCCTTCCCTTACGGCGTGGTTAAGGTGTCCACAGAAAACAAGTAAGGCAGTTACCGCGCCCTTTCCCTTCCTATAAATCAATCAATCAATTAGGCAGCGAAAGTAGCTCAGCTACAGAGCCAGTATAGCAGGCCCGTGCATTTTTTTTTCCTTCCTAGAGCCACAACAACAACAACGTAGTGTGACGAACGCCTGCTTTTTGAAGCGAAAGCTTCACTGCGCCATTTCAAGCCAAGGTCACCGTGCGGAGCCAGAGCCAATATTGCGCACTTGGTATCTGAGCATCGACCATAAGAGTGAAATTCAAACGACCTGCCTACCGCCCCGTGGGGAACCGCTTTGGGTAGAAAACGCTCTTCCATCGAACGCCGATCGGTTGTGAGCACAAATTTATATTTATATAAACATATCTTTACGCTAAAATTGTGACGTACACGGTCTCATATTTAGAAAATATGCTTTGATCATTCAAACATAACACCTTACGCTCTTGCATTTCAACGCCTACTGGCGGTGGCTGCCTTTTTGCACTGGCATGAATGAGCAGAAGCAGGGGTGTCGCGCGCTGTTGCGCGGCGGGTCTGCAGGGGAGCGCGCTCTCCCTGTGGAAAGTATGGAAAGTGCCCAAACAGTTTCAGCACAAGTTGTGGGTGGCATATATATGGTTAGTCAGGTTTGCAGAACGGCTTTGCAAAATGACGGCTGTATTGGGTCATCAAAGTTGTTCCAAAAGACACGCATATAGGAGATGCAAGGCAACGACAACTGAAAGCAAAGAGCAGAATATAGGGTGGTAATGGTGACGCGTTGTCATCGCCCAATAAATTTTATTATCGCGCATTACGCTCAGTCGGCACGTCTTCATCGGTCTCTGCGTTGCAGAAAAAGGAGGCTATGCCAGTACGTCGGAAACGCTGAGATATCGCACGATGGCACGCCAACAGTCGGCGCCGAGTGCATCACACTGAGTGCCGCTGACCACGGCGTAACAAACGACAGAGCGGCGGACGACGCCGGTGATGACCAGGTACTCGTCCCGCAGAAATCTCTCTGCCGAAGCGATCGCGAGCAGTGCCTCGCTCTCCGTCTGTCTGGACGTCTTCGTGACGTGAGCGAGGAGGCATGGTCTTCCGAAGAACAGTTCGAATGCCTCCGCGCACTGCCTGTCTTTGCAGCGTAAAAGAACGAATTCCACAGCGCGATTCAAGCCAGATCTGTTCCTCCGCAGAGTTTCAGTAATGGAGTAGCTAGGGTCTCTAAAGAAGTATATCCCCGCTCGGAATTCAATTATCGCAGGGCTCATTACCTCGGACGCCTCTTCCATCCACTGCTCTATATCTCCCGATGTGATGAGCAGCTCAAGCGTTGTTACCGTCCTATTACGAGCGAGGAAAGCTAACAATGCAGTGGTCGGTTCGGGGCCCAGCGCACCCATGAATATACTCAGCTCGCTTATACTTCTGTTCGCTTCGAGAGCATCCAGGAGTTGATGGACAAACTGCGAAGTGTCGCTCATCTCGACAATGATGCATCTGACAGATCTACAGGACCTGAGCAGTTGCCAAAGCGCGGTCGCCTTTTCGCCACAGAGGCTTTCGTCAATGCGGAAGCTGACAGTTCTGACGCCACTACTGGCGGCCAAGGCATGGAACAGGAGCTTGAGCGTGGCTTCAGAGATGCGGCAAATGTCTACTTGGCCGAGCAGATGCGGGCACGTGGCGGTACTAGCCAGGAGGGTCGACACAGCCGCCAGGTCGGGTTCTACCAGGGTGGGCAGCACCACTCGGCTGTAACCATCTCCGTGGGCCAGGTGCTCCGCCAACGACCTCCTTCGACAGAAAACGATAACACATCACCGCGGTTACCTCCGGTTGTGGAATGTAACGCGTATCGCGAGTTCTGGCTTACCAAAGTCGCATTTGCTACCGTTCCTGCGTACCGAGCTCGGCGCCCACGCGCGTGCAGTTAGCATCCGGCTGCAGCGGTAGCGCTATGCAGCGTCAATTCGAGAGCACACGCGAGTAACGAACCTAAATACAATTCGACCTTCGACAACACGTGTGGTGAAGAACGCAGCAGGGCGCCTAGTCATGAGAAATTAAAGACATCCAGATCAGCCACGATTCTGACGAGGCTCACTCTATGCGAGATGTATACAATATTAGCAGGAGCTGAAGGTGGGTTCAGACGAAAGGACCGGAGCGCGGACGGTCCGCGCACGTCAGCGCGGATCTGGTCCCACGTGACCACGCGTCCGTGTGTCCGTCCGGCCGTCGAGCATTCACACGAAGCCAGCGGTCCATCCGCGTGTACCCTCCTCCGCTGTTCGCGCGCTGCCGAAAACCTTTCTATCGATAGTTTAAACATGGACGCCGAGCGAAACCGTCTTCTCGCCGCTCTGGCTATTCTACGTGAAGTGTGCGAGGACGAGGAGGAAGCGAAAAACGTTAATTCATTGCAAGCGTTCTTTATTGCAAGCATTGCAAGTGTTCTTTATTGCACGACCGGCAATGCTCTGCCATATGTCCTACTCCTTGCTGCACCTTGCGGCAGTGTTCTGCCAGATGTTCGTTTAGGCATCGATCACTTTGGCCGATGTAGCATTTGCCACACGACAAGGGTACCGAACAGACCACTCCTATGCTGCAATCAGCCACCTTGTTCTGATGTCTTATCGTGCATTTGGCGCTTCAGGTCTAATCGAAAAGCTAACCCTGCACAGTCTGGCTAGTTTCACGGGGGCCGAGAAGACGACTCTAACGTAAGAGCGAGATCCTATCTTTTTGAGGTGATGGGATATCTTATGAGTATATGGGATGAAAACCATTTTTTTGCTGTCTTCTTCCCGCAAAGATCAGCTGACACGTGATATTATTGAGGCCAGGGCAATTCTTAGATGTGGCCAGGCATGTGCGAGTACCCCGTCATTAGCCTTAATTGATAAGGAATCGAACTTTTTGAGTAGGAGAAGGGTACAATAGAGTCGCAGTTAGGATGCAGCACCTGTGGCACTGTAGGTATCAAATGTTTTTTTTTTTTGTGTGTCATTGGTTTGTGTGTCACTCTTTTTTGTCTCTCCCCTTTTTTCTTCTCTATTTCTCTGTTTGTACGAGGCAGCGGAGGTGGCTCAGCTACACAGCCAGTAGCAGGCCCGTGCGTCTGCTTTTCCTTCTTCCTACAGTCGCAACAACAACAAACAAGCTCACCGGATGCAATGTTAACACGAAGAAGTTAAATACACGTCGAACACATTTTACTCTCGGAGCTATGAAGTCACGTTCATAGGTGTGAGATGCTTAATTTTTTAAAGCCCTTAGCTGGGAGTCACCGGTACGTTTGTTCCATCGGCCTAGTCAATATACTGCCTTTTTAATGCAGCACCATAATAATTGGTTCAGAGGAAGGGAAATGCGCGGTATCTGTCACACTATCGTCTCTATAGACACCTGAACCGCGCCGTAAGGGAAGGGAGGAAGGTGGGAGTGAAAGCGGAAAGAGAGAGACTAAGAAACCGTAGTGGAGGGCTACGGAGTAATTTAGACCACCTGGAACTTGCACAGCTGTTGCGTAACGTTGCCTTGAGAGGACGCTGGACTGTTGTATCCTAATGTAGGCATTTCCATTCCTGCCAGGATGGCCTCAATACATTAAAGATACGTCACGGTGGTATATGAGCACACTAATGTATTGCGTACACTGAAAGCTATATCGTCAATCGACAGCGCACGTACCTCTCCTCGTCGGAGGCCTCAAACGGGGGCAACCTAAGTTCTTTCAATGTCTTGTTCTCGCGAAGTGCCTCGCACAGCGTCAAGACAGCGTTCGCTTCCATCTTGACCTTCCAGAACTCTAGCCTCTCCAGCGTGGTGTTCCGCGACAGGGCCAGTGCCACGTGCTCCATGAAACCGTCGGCGACATCACAGTTAGTGATGACAAGGTCGAGGAGGCACGTGTTTCTGTTTAGTGCCGAGGCCAAAGCTCTCCCGTAGCGAGAGTGCATGTTGGAGCGACCAATGAGCAGCCTCTTGACGCTGGTGTTCGAACCGAGGGCAAAAAACAAGTCTCTAGGTGTGGTCCACATATACGCCAGATATATTTCGAGCGTTGTCAGGCTCACGTTGGCGTTCAAAGCATTCGCTACGGCAGACACATTCCACTTCGCAAACATTCCAGTGTACAAGGTAAACTTTTGGATAGTTGGCAGGCTTCGTGCCAGCTGAGTCACCGCATCCTCATCTTCGTTGGTGCAGACCTCAACAGTCACCGACTGGCATTTCTCGAGGCGCTGCAGGGCGTCAAAAAGGCAGTCCGAGAATTTTGAGTTGGTGACCTGGACAGACTTTATGGAGTCCGCATTGTGCCGCAGCAGCGAGAATATATCGTTGTCTTGAGCTTTTTTTATCTTGAGCTCTTCAATGCCGCGAAGAGCGTCGATGTCTTCCTGTGGCAAGTAGTAGTAACTCCTGGAAACAGCGCAGAAATTTATCTCCAAGGAGCGAATGCCCTTTCCAGGTGGTCGCCGCAGGCGAATGGGAGCGAGCCTCGAGGCAGCGACTGCAGGGCGAGAGGCGCACGTTACGCTCAGTTCGTCAATGCAGCCGTGGTGCTCCACCAGCCACGAGATCAGGAAGGCCGTCTCTTGCACTGCGTTCGTGGGACGCTTGTCTATGGTTCCGTTCGGCGAGTTCCGAAGGCTGAACTTTCCTGGACTGTGCTCGGCAAGTTCGTACTGGAGCCCGTATAGCACTCGGTTCCATGCGCTCAGGTCTGACGCGAGCGAGCACCGCTCATGAGGCCCCGAAGACGTGCAGGTCGCGTTGAAGTTCAGTTGGCCCCTCCAGGTATCGGCCGTTACGGTGCTTTCCATGACGATATTTCACGGCCCCCGTAGACGAACGCCTCTGAGCTGGCGCGCCTGCACGTGCTGTAACGCAACGTCTTCGTTCACGGCTTATGTTCATTTGTCCCTATGATGATGATGATGAAGGCACATAGGCGCGTTGCAGGATGAAACGTTTATGAACCAGGGCAGTGTTCTGGATTTATGGAAAGGTCCCTACGTCTACGAACTTGCTGTTTAACAAGCATACGGCCGACACCCACACAGGGGGATCGGCCAAGAATTGGGCAACAGAGAGTTTTTGATGTATACTTACATGCCTAAAATGATAATTATCGTGTCTACATCGAAGGTTTTTTTTTCTTCACCTCATTCCCGCGTCATTATGCTGTCGCATGCATTCACGGCATCCGTGGTAGTCTCAGCTTGGCGGCAAACAGTTCGGAAAATGAGTCCCTGTAAGAAACGTTTCTTCGAAATAAGTTGTAATGAAAAAAAAAAAAAACCTTTGTGAAAATTTAGAGGGGTTCAACGCTTTTGAACCAATGTCGAGCACTAGCGCGGTTGATACATGACACACAGTGCTGGTTTTAACGTTTATTTTGCTCATTTTTTCCGCGGTGTAAGGATGACGAACACAGCCTTGCGATCACTAGTAAATTGGTGCGGCTTCTATGTTTATAACGGTTAGAAGTACCCTTGCGGCATCTTGACGAATGTCAGATACAACGCCTAGTTACACTGTGTCGTAGGCACGTTTGTATCCGAGACCTTCATCCAGACAAAGTGCGTTCATTCTGTCTGCGAACGTAATGTCTTCGCGAATAAAGTTGGTTGGTTGATTTATAAGGTTTAATGTCCCAAAGCGACTCGGGCTATCTATACCCCATAGTGAATGGGTCCAGACATTTCGACGACCTCCCACTGCCACCTTTCTCCCTTCCCATACGGCGCGGTTCCGATGTCAACAGAAAAAGTGTGTCAGATATTGCACCTTTATTTTTGTGTAAACCAATTATCATTATGTGTGAAACACAATGGCGGCGGCCCTCTAAAATTTAGCAGCCCCCTCAACACAGTGTGGCTGGCCCCCCAAATCTGGGGCCTCCTATTTGAGTTCTTAAAATGGCGCTCGTATGGAGGCTCCCGAGACTTTCCTCCACAATCCCTCTCCACAGCAGCATGGTCGCCCACGGCGTATGCGACTAGAAACACATGTGCGCCTTTCTAGAGGTCAGTGGTGGTGAAAACTTTTATTTTCCGGAAGAGGCGACACCGGAGCTCCTGCACCACTCGCAGGCGTCCAGGGAGCCCGATGTCAACCTAAGAGGCAGGGGCTAGTAGACAAAGTGGTTCGCCGCTTCGGTTGCCAGACGGACAATGTTGGCCTGTGTCGCCGGGTCTTCCCTATGAAGCGCGGTCTCCCATGCTTCTGCGTCCTTGAATTAATTATAGTCCGGGGAGTGGCTGCACTCCCAGAGGGTATGTTTTAACGTTCCTATATCACTACAGAATCTGCAGAATTGGTCCTCCGGATTTCCAGTTTGCGTGAGGTATCTCCATCTGGGAGACATGTGGTTCTTGGCTTGCAGGCGGCGCCATGTGACTGCCTCTGTGGATGTGAGGGACCTATCTGGGGGTGGATATTTCCGCCGTCCTAACTTGTAGTGCTCAATGACTTCGTTGTAGGTCGCGAGCGTCTCGACCTTAAAGTTAGGTGGAGGCCGGCGTCCCCCCCGGATAGTGAGCGCTCGGGCAAGGGCGTTGGCCGCTTCGTTTCCTGGTATGTTGGTGTGAGCGGGGACCCAGGTTAGGGTGATCCCTCTGTCTATGTTACTTTTCGATAATATGTTCAACGCGTAGTGTGATATTTTGCCTTTCCAGAAATTCCTTATTGCTGATTTGCTGTCAGTGATGATCACCTTCGCGTTCGTACTAACGCACGGTAGGGTGATCGCCGCTTCCTCCGCTGCCGTGGCGTCTACTCCGCTCGTATATATCTTGCCTTGCTCTATTCCGGACCCGTCGACTACCACCGAGACAGAGTTCCCGTCATCGTCAAAAGCGGCGTCTGTGTAGGCAACCGTCTCGGGTGGCATTCTGCTTAGTTTTGTTACCAAGTGTTTGGCTCTGTGCTGGCGTCTTTCCTGATCGTGTTGTGGGTGCATGTTCTTGGGTATCGGTGAGATCGTGAGGGCTTCTGGTGTTTAGTGCCTCTTTTCCCTTGTAGTCCTACCCAGCTTAGAATTTGCTTCCCTGTCTCAGTTAGACTCAGGCGTTCGAGTTGCGCCGTTCTCGTTGCTTCCGCTAACTCTTCCCATGTGTTATGCACCCCATTCCCTCTAGTGCTAGGGTTGAGGTCGAGATTGGGAGTCCCAGTGCTCGTTTCGTGCATTTCCTTATTATGTCGTCTAACTTGTTTTTGTCTGCTTTTTTGATGTTAAGGAATGGGGTTGAGTAGCAGATCCGACTCAAGATAAAGGCCTGGACCAGCCTCAACTTGTTCTCCTTTAGCCCGAGATTCTTCTAATGATGCCTACCACTTGGTTTGCATGCGCGTCTAGCTTAGCTATAGTCGTGGGATTGTGTCCTGTTCTGCTTATGAGCATGCCCAGAATTAGGATCTCATCTACTTGCACAATTTCTTGCCCGTTCAATTCTATCGAGATTCTGCGAGGAGATGCGTTGGCTGTCTTCGTCCGAGGCCTGATGATTAGTATTTCCGACTTCGTCGGGGAGCAGCTCAGCCCCTTATTTTTGGCATGGAGGTCTATGATGTCGGCTGCCCGCTGGAGCCTTTCTTCGATAGACGCATCGCTGCCCTCATTGAGCCAAACGTTGATGTCGTCTGCGTAGACGCTCGTTTCTAGCCCTTCGATGCTTCCTAATTTGCGCGGGCGGTCTTTCATAACTAGATTAAATAGGAAGGGGGATAAGATGGCCCCTTGTGGGGTGCCCCTGTTTCTTAATTTAATCTCTTCCGAGCTGAGGCTCTGCATATGCAGAGTTGCTGTTCTGTCTTTGAGAAATAATTTGAAGTAATCAAAGGTCCTCTTCCCTACGCTAATATCTGACAGGCTGTCAAGGATTGCCGAGTGGCTAACATTATCAAACGCTTTGGTTAAGTCTATGCCCAATATTGCTCTTGTATCTTTGGTCTTTTGTTTGTCTATTATATCGTGTTTGAGCCTGGTATCTTGAGCGCTAAGGTGTGGTCAGAAACCTACCATCTCGCGGGGCCAAATGCTGTTTTCTTCCGCGAATCGAGTTAGTCGCGTCTGAATTACCTTCTCCAATAATTTGCCTAGACACGAGGTCAGTGAAATTGGCCTGATTTTCTATACCCGGATTTTGCCATTCTTATGGATTAAAATTATGTTGGCATGTTTCCAGTGTTTAGGGACGTCCCCGGATTCCCAAACTTTGTAAAATATGCTGTAAGGTGAACTATAGAGTTGTCGTCTAAGTTCCTAAGCATGCCGTAGGTTATCTTGTCTGGCCCATGTGCTGTGTTTATTTTGAGGTCAAAGAGCGCGGCTCTGACCTCTGCTACTAGAATGGGTTCGTCGAGTAGCGGATTCTCCGCTCCCTGATATTCTTTATCCACTGCCGGGAATGCGGGGCCTATATATATGTCTAAGTCGGTCGATGAGCTGTTCATCGGTTCCGTCAAATTTGTATCTGGCCTTGATTTGCTCAATGTTGGCGTGGGTTTTGGTGTTGGTGAAGTCTATGAGGTGACGCAGCATTCGCCACGTGTTGGGATGGCTCATATTCTTCTCTAGCTCGTCGCATTTTTGATCCCACCTTTTCTCTTCTAGTTTGAATGCGTAGCTCTCTATTTCTCTATTGTGCTCGGCTATTTTCTTCCTGAGCTTCCTGTTCCATTTCTGGCGCTTTAGCTTATTCTCGAGAACTGTTTTTCGGTTCCACATATTTCTAAGTTTGTTGTCTAATTGGAATGGGAGGTCATCTCCCTCTATTGTTTCGGTGGCCTGTTTTACGTGTGAGACAACGGTTGACGTCCACTCTATTATGTTTCTGATTTCGCCTAAGTCTGCTGTTGATCTGATATCCCTGAATTTGTCCCAGTCAGTTGCGGTGGCCTGTTTTGAATTATGTATGGGCACCCCTAGTTTCCTATCAATTTGGATTTCGATTATAAAGTGATCGCTGCCAAGATTTTCGCCCGTGTTCTTCCACGACGTTTTGCCCGTCCTGTGTCCTAGTGTTAGGTCTGGTGATGTGTCACAGCAGATGCTATTGCCCGTTCTGGTTGGCTCGTTCGGATCCGTGAATAGCGAGAGTCCTGTCTTCTGAATCGCTTCCCACAGCATTCTACCTTTCCTATTGATTTTGGAGTAGCCCCATTCGTGATGATTTGCGTTAAAATCCCCCACTATGAGCAGAGGGCATGATTTTGCTGTCCTCAACGCTTTCTTAAATGTCGCCTCAAACTGTGCCTTTTTGTGTCGAGGGGGGCTATAAGCGTTCAGGACGAATATGCTTCCCCTATTCTTTTTGCCGGTGAGAATTTCTACGAGTACGGCCTCCACTTCATCCGTACTTTGCGTCATGTTCAATTGCCGCAATGTTATTCTTGACTAGGGTGGCTACTCTAGATTTGT
The DNA here is from genome assembly GCA_023969395.1 of Amblyomma maculatum. Classification (NCBI taxonomy): domain Eukaryota; kingdom Metazoa; phylum Arthropoda; class Arachnida; order Ixodida; family Ixodidae; genus Amblyomma; species Amblyomma maculatum. The sequence continues at coordinate 13,423 of JAJIZL010039367.1, forward strand.
CCCCTCTTCCACTGTAGATTGTGCGATACCCTGAAATTTTAACTGGGGGTTTTCCTGTTTCTTGTAGCGCCACAGCAAGCGGAGGCTCTCCTTGATTTAGAATGTGCTGTTGCAGCAATGCTTTTTTCTTTTTGAAGCCCCCGCAGTTCCACTGCCAGATTATGGTCCCTGTCTTGTCCATGATGAGTAAGAGAACGGGGCTTCCGGCCTCGAGGGAGGCTTCGGATCGGGGTGAGCTCTTTCTTCGCCCCCTAGCACGGTCAGAAGTGAGTTCATTTGATTTGTTATAGCCTGGACTTTCTTATCTATGATATCGCTTAGTTGACTTATTATGCTTTCCTCGTGTTCCTTGAGGCGTGCTTCTAGTTCGCTCTCATTAATGTTTTTGTGCATCTTTTTGTTTCTCTCGGGGTGAGCCGTCTCATGATCCTCTGCCTTCCTCTTTGCGGTGCCTACCGTATCTACCTCCATGCTGCCCTCGTGCTGCGCCTGTGGGGCGGCTATTCTCTGGACAGGGGTAAGCGGTCTTTTTTGCGCCGCCTGCGTAGCTCGTACTGTAGTGTTCGTTAGCTGCCCAACTTGCTCTTTGAGTTGGTTTACTGTTACCGTTAGAGTTTGTGGGATTCGGGCTTGCTGCGGCTGCCCTTTGCGCGGCCGCCGCCCGCTTCCCAGTTGTTCTCCTCGTTCCCTTTCTCCCGCCTGAGGCGGCGGAGAGAGGCTCAGACGACTTGTCACTGTCGTTCGGGCCACAGCTCCGCCCTGGCGTCCCAGTGGCTGTTCCCATTGGCGCCTTTTGGCGGGAACATGGCACCGCTTCGACGGCCGCGCTCGCGCGACCCTCCGAGCGGGGCCCAAGGAGAGACCCCTCCGAGACATCGCAAGGTGCGTACGCAACTGTTCTTGTCTGCCGGCCTTTGTCCGCGCAGACCAGTGTGTACTCGAGTTCGTCCACTCCAGGTCGTACCTGAGAGCGCAGCTCGAGCCGGTCGATCGTGATCCAACGATCCGCGACAGGCGTACCTTGCGGTGGTTGCCCACCCTCTCTCAAAGGAACCCTCTGGTCACTGCGAGAGAGAGATCACAGCACGCCCTTGCGTGCTTGCGGCGCGCACTCCGTGTCACTTCGTGCGCGCAGGGGAGCCTTGCTCCTCGCGCGCTCCCGGAACACGGTGACTATGTGTGTATGTTCGTTTGTATATATGTGTATGTGCGTGTGTATGTGTGTGCCGCTGGAGGATGGCGTTTCAATAAACGTCTCCTTTGTGAACTTGGAGGCTTGTGTCCTTGCAGCGAAGTGCTCTCCTCCCGGTGGAGGTTGAGTTGGTTGGTTGGTTGGTTGGTTCACAGGAAGGGAAAGGCGCAGTATCTGTCACACTTGCTCTGTGGACACCTGAACCGCGCCGTAAGGGAAGGGAGGAAGGTAGGAGTGAAAGTGTGAAGAGAGAAAGGGGAGCCGTAGGGGAGGGCTACGGAGTAATTTCGACCACCTGGGGATCTTTAACGTGCGCTGACATCGCACAGCACACGGACGCCACTTCGTTTCGCCTCCATCAAGGAGGTTGAGTGCGTGCTGCGGTGTTTCAGTGTGCGCGTGGTGACGGCTGATCGGGGCTTCGGCTCGCGCGACGCTCGAACCCGCGGTGGTTGGTGACCTATGTCCACGTAGAAACCACAAGTTTTAATTATTTCGTTTAGATGGCGATTTTCCTTATCTCTCTTTTCTATCTCTTTTTTAAACATATTGGCCTGTGCCTCTAATTCTGGTGTCATATCATGGGAGACCGCGCTTGCGAAGCTGACAGGCATACCAGAGTGGGTCCTCTTTTCTCCTGGTTCCCGCAGGTCCGGCCAGTGGGTCTGGTTGTCTCTGGGTGGCGGCTTGGGTGCACTTGTGCCCCTGGACTCGGATCGTTGTTTTTTGGCCGCAGGTGGAAGCACGACCTTCGTTGGAGGCCTGCCTCTGCCCGTGGTCGCTCCTCTCTTGTCTTGTTCGGCCCTAGCCTCGGCCTGGACCGCGTCGCGTTGTTTAACCCAGTGAGGCTTCCTGTAGAGTTCCCTGCATGTCGGGTCCCCTAACTGATGCTTTTTCCCGCAGAGAACACTTCGGTTCGCAGGCATGCTACTCTGGCTGATTTCTTAGCCCGCAGCCTCGGCAGCGGGTGCTGGTTGGGTCTGGGCAGACGTCTTGCCTGTGCCCAATCTTGCCGCATGCGTAGCACACGTCGTACTTTTTCTTATATATAGGTTTCATGGAATCCATTGACTGAAGAATTTTACGGCCCTTGGTACTTCCAGTTCTTTGAAGTTAATGATGACTGTTTCGGACATCCTTCCTAGTCTTCTTACTGCCGTATACGTTGGGTTCCGTGGGTTGTCCAACGCCTTGTGTATTTGTTCTTCCGTCAACTGCAGATTAATCCCGTAGATGACGCCTTTTTTATTTATTTATTTATTACAAGTGCCTGCAGCACCCGAAGGCATTATTGCAGGGGGGAAGATGATAAGTAATCTTGCTGGGAATGCCAGTGATAAAATACATAAAAATGAAGAAAATAACATGACACAAGTGATAATGCAGAATGAAAAACATGCATCTAAAGGGGGCAACTGCGCGACGAACAAAGTGATGAAAACACTCAAAAACAAAGTAGTGAAGGAAACACACGCAAGAGAACTGGGCACCACGTCACACATCCGATAAAAAAGCCCGAAATAAATTTTCAGTGTAACACTCAGTGATGCCAGCTGGCAGCCGGTTCCACTCATTGATCGTCAGTGGAAAAAACGAGGTTTTATACACATCTGTCTGGCATTTTATTTCGCGGATCTTCCACTGATGATCAAGTCGTCTAGACAAAAAGTGAGGTTGAAGCAGGTACCGGTCTTTGTCAATGCTGAACTTTCCAAAATAAATGCGATACATGATCTGAAGTCTGAAAAGTTTTCTGCGGTGAGCTAAAGATTCCCAACCAAGATGATGTTTAATAGACGTGACACTAGATGAAAAATTATAATTGTTAGACACAAATCTGGCAGCACTATTTTGGACGCGTTCGAGCATGTCTGATAAGTAAATAAACTGGGGATCCCATACAGGGCATGCATATTCAAGAATTGGCCTTATGTAAGTGAAATACAGGAGCTGCTTGACATTTGACTGCGCTTTGCTGAAATTACGTTTTAAAAAATTAAACATTCTGCAGGCTTTCGATGTAATATGCTCAACTTGTCTCGTCCACGTAAGGTTAGAGGTGAAATATACGCCGAGATACTTATATTCAGAAACTTTTTGCAGGGGAACATTATTTATTGAGTAGCAGGTCGGTAAAGGGGAACGCTTACGAGTGAACGAGACAAGTTTGCATTTTGAAATGTTCAAAGACATTTGCCATTTTGAGCACCAGTACTGTATAAAATTTAAGTCTCGCTGAAGTTTTAATGCGTCAGAAGAACTTTCCACAACATGGTAAAGCACACAGTCGTCAGCATATAGCCGAACTTGGCAGGTGAGGTCAAGAACAATATCATTAATAAAAATGAGAAAAAGAAGGGGTCTAAGGACAGACCCCTGGGGCGCACCTGAGGAGACGTTTACGGAATCGGAGTGACAACCGTTAATTAGAACACGCTGCATGCGGTCCTGGAGATATGAATGAAGCCAGTCGAGGATATTGGGGTGCAGACCAAGACAACGTAACTTATGTAATAATAGCACATGAGGTACAGAATCAAATGCTTTCTTAAAATCCAGAAATACACAATCAATTTGATATCCGTGGTCAAAAGAGGAAAACATCATTGCTGAACTCAAGTAACTGGGTGGTACAGGAAAAACCCATTCTAAAGCCGTGCTGAACTGGCGTAAAGAAGTCATGAGAGTCAAGGTGTTTCATGACTGCACTGTAAATTATATGTTCCAATGTTTTACAACACACGCTAGTCAGAGAAATGGGTCGGTAATTAACAACAGACATTTTCGAACCGCTTTTATGCACTGGGACGACATTAGCATTTTTCCAGTCATTTGGCAAACATGCCGAGTTAAGCGATGTTTGGAACAAGGTGACTAAATAATGAGCAATTTCGTTAGCACATGATTTTAAAACAAAGGTAGGTACACCATCAGGGCCGCTGGCGGAGGCGGCCCTGATGTTATTAAGCAGTTTTAAAACACCCTGGTAAGTAAAAACAATTTCAGGCATGGTTTCGGTAATAGATTCACGAGTGTTCGGAAGTTCACCGATGTACGCTGGCGCAAAGGCAGACTGAAAATATGCATTAAAGCAGCAGGCTTTATCACCATTAGTACTAACAAGGTCACCATCGACGTCTAAGTTTGGGATTCCGACTGGTTCGCGTCCGTTGTGTTTCAGAAACGTCCACAATTCCTTGGGATTACTACGCAGTTTAGAACCCAGATTATTAAAGAAGTTATTCTTATGAGCTCTAATTTCAGTTTTTAGTGTACTGCCAAGGGCCCGAATTGACTGCAATACAGCAGTGCAACGATTCTTTTTATACGATTGAAGAAGGCGATGTTTTTTCCTGACAAGCCGTCTGATTTGTCGCGTGATCCATGGTTTGTCGCGGCGCCGCTTACCAGAAAGAAGTTTTGTTGGGACGTATTTATCAATTAGGCTGCCCAATTTATTTTTGAATACCTCCCAGAGTGAAATGCAGTCTAAACTCTGACTTAGAGTAATAAAATTGGGAAGGAAGGAAGCAAGTTCGTTATTCATTGATGTATAATCGCCCCTGGTAAAAACACTTTCCTAGGGAGACCTTTTGGAATTAAATAAGGAAAATGCCTAACATTAGCAACAACACAACTGTGATCACTTATTCCTGGTATGATAACAGTGCTGCGCACTACCGATGGTCGGTTACAGAAGAGTAAATCTAACACTGAAGATGAGTGCTGAGTTTCCCGAGTAGGCTCAGTGACGTACTGATATAGATCATTAGTAGTAATTCATTCACAAAAAGCCAAAGACAATGAAGATTGATTCGTACGAAGAGGGTTGTAGCCAACCCATTTGAAATCAGGCATATTGAAATTCCGCCAAACAGAAAGTCATTTTTTAAGCTAAGCAAGAAATCAGACAGTGACCTGAAAATGTCAGGGTTGGTAGCGGAAATGGGACGGTAGACGAAACCAATAGTCAGGTCCCTTCCATTGCTAAGGCGTAGGTTACACCACACTGATTCGCAGCCAACTAGGGGCGCTGTTATTGCTGAGGAGCGAAAGCATTCCTCAACTAGCAGAAATGCCCCTCCACCATGCAAGTGTCGGTCTCGACGATACACATTATAACCAGTTGGGAAAACTTCCGGGCTCAGAACGGAATCATTCAGCCACGATTCAGTGCCAATTATAACATGAGGCTTAACGGAGGAAACATGGGCAGCAAATTCATCAGTTTTATTTTTTATACTCCTGCAATTCACGATGAGAATTGTCAATTCAAAATTTGATGATGCCGAAGGCGTAGAATGAAGATCAGGCCCATGCTGGTGAGCGGGCAGTTGCCTCCCTTTTTGCTATTCCCTAAGCTCAACAACTCGGTCATGTTCACAATCATATACAAAGCACTTTTTATTTACGGAAAGCTTATCAAATCGCAACTTCGAAGGAAAAGCCTGATCACGAGCGTATTGTGAAAGCTTGAAACGTGCCTTTCTAACCGCAGGCGTGAAGTCTTCGCGCAAGGCGAACTTAGTATCCTTGAGCCTAAAACCACATGATAAGATATTGTCCTTGACCTTATAACTGCAAAATTTAACGACAATAGGTCTGGTTGCCCCCCTCGGGTATCGCCGGGTGGCCAGTCATTTCGACATCTTCTCCGACTCGGATGTTCTTGATTTTGGCGAAAGCCTCTGCCCTTTCCTTGTCCGGGGTTGATATTAGGATCGTCTGGTTGTTTTTGTTGAAGACAATGTCCTCTTCTGCCATGGGGGATAGACCGGCCACCTCCAGTATAGCGTCTCCAGCAAAAACCCCCAGCTTCTTCTTTATGTTGTCGATTCCTCCCGTTGGTCGTAGGACAATCTTCTCTGTTCCCGATGGTAGGCGAACTTGAAGCTTGTCGACCATCCTCCCTGCCATGGCTTTGTTTTTCTTCAGGTTTATTGCTTTTCGTTCCCTTCTTCTTGCTAATACTTCTGCCACTTTTTCCTTTGGGACGTATCTGCCACCTATGGAGCGGCACCAGCCCCCTTGGGCTTTCCCTTTATCGTCGAAAGCGCCGACGTCCATCTTTTCATCATCCTCTTCGCCAGCGTTGGGAGCACTTTTTTCTTCTTGATTTGCAGCCGACAACGTTGACTGTTCGCCACTTCCGGTAGTTGCCGCGGCTGATACGGCTAAGTTTCTTCTTTCTGCTGGCGTCTCCGCCGATGCTGCAACCGCTGCCCGTGGTTGTGTCATGTTTAAGCCGGCGCAGCAGCTCTGCGAGCTGCTATGCCGTTGCGTTTCCTCGGTACTTCTCTCTTCTGTCGGCGTCTCCGCAGACGCTACAACCGTTGCCCGTGGGGCCTCCACGCTTAAATTCTTCGACAGCGAGCGGCCTCGGGTAGGGCCCGCGAGGACGCGGTCGGCTCCTTAGGCTTAGCTTGTCGAAGCGTCCGTTAGGCTTAGCTACTCCACGAGCGACGCGGGTCTTGATAAGCCAAAAAATGGCGAATAAGAGGTCCACTTGCCCAAAATTGGTGTCGCCGTGGTCCTTGCGTATTCCGCCACTTGATTCAGAGAACAAATCCGGGTGAAAAACTTCGAAAAACTGCCAGAAAAGTCGAACAAACGCGGAGCCCATGTGAAATGCGTCCGCTCTCTCCGGCTCCGGCGCAGTATCTCTTCTAGAGGTCAAATTGCGGAGCCAGAGGGCATTCGCTGAAACTCGCTGGAGGTGGTTATAATAGGAGTACAACTGTCGCTCTAAAATGCCCCTTTATTGAAGTTGAAAAAATGGCGGGGCTTAAGGCATGGCTTCAACCTACAGCGATAACAGCGAAAGCTGTTTAAACTGGCTTTTCATTGTCTTTCATGGTTGAACACAGTTTTATTGAGGGGACGCTCAAGCATGAGTAGACGCGAGAGCTCCTTTAACACTGCCTGTTTTTCATTCCACGATTTTAAAGCATTAGCTCTGCTACTCAAGTCGTCAATGTCATTTTATGCCACAGTTTGACCTCGAACTACAGCTGTTATGCATGTACGCTGCGTTGCTGCCTAGCTACCATGGAGAAGTGAAGTGGAGAGGATAGTCCCATATTCTACGTGCCAGCCGCCATGGAGACCAAGAGTGAAGAGGGTAGTTTAGGGAGACTCCATACTTAGGGTGGTGCCAAGAAGGTGTGTCTTTAGGGTGGTGCCAAAAAGGTTATAGCCTCCTTGCGTGGTGCAAAAGGAAAGAATCCCTCTGGGAGCCTTTGAGGAGAGTGGACATGTTATTGCTGCTATCCTGCGCGCTCCGCGCCCTTCTCGTACATTTAGCCATGTGTCATAGGTCGGCTCGGACGGCTGCATGTGGTGGTGGTGGTGATGAAAAACATTTAAGGCCTTTCTCTGAACAGAGAGTTCGAAGAACGTTGCGGCTCCGCGTGGCGATCTGCCACGCGTCTTTTCCACAGGCTAAACAGTTCCATGATCACAAAAATCACATGGAACCTGAGAAGCTTCCATTGTAGGCAAAAATCCTATAGTATAGGGCGTAACGTCAATGTCCTTTCTGAGAGTCCGTTGAAGAATGTCCCAAAAACACTGGATCACAGCAATACGCAAAACAATGATCTATAGTTTCTGGCTTCTGACAAAGGCAACCTGACCATACCATAAGTCCATTTTGCACGAAGCCACGTTTTGACAGGTAAATTTGACGTGTGAAGTTAAAGTATTTGTGACTGATTGTATATAGATCTGTTGCACCCGATTTAATACACCATTGTCTAGAAAGAGAAGGTAAGGCTGCCAATACATCGATACAGGAAATAACTTCTCAATCAGAACTTTTGTCACCTGTCTTCTAGATAGACTGCATAGGTATTTCAAGGAAAACCCTACGACGAGGAAATGGAACGTGTCGGCAACTTCCTTAAGAAAACCCCACAAAGGACCCTCTCTCCTGTGACCAGTGAGCGTAAACAAATTAGCCAGATTGGCACTTATTCGTCTATTAAACATAGGTAGGAGGAAGGGATGGCTTGCTGTTTTAAAAAAAGAAAAACACTGAAATAAGCCGATGAACAAATATGTGCTGAAGACCAGCTCCACCAGCCTCCAGAGGGAGAAACAAATTGTTTCGACACACGGGCTCCCATTGAGAGCGCCACACAAAAGTAGCGAAAATTCTATGCACACGAGTGTACTTTGTTCCTTGCATAATGCAACACCTGCTTGACATAGATAATCTTCGAAATCAATACATTGCATAATTTTGCTCGCGTGAATAGAAATAGGTTCCTACCCATTCAAGCCTGAGTTTGTCGCCTAACTGATGAGAGAATTCCTGTGAGGCCTACTATTGCGATATTGAAGCGAGAGAATCCCAAAATACTGTAAGTCTGCATAGTCCCACCTGATGCAGACAAAAAGAAATTAGGTTTTGTAGCCAGTGACCTAGCCAGATTCCCATTGGTTTATCAAGGTTAAGAGACACACCAGAACTCTCACAAAGATTAGCTGTGGCTTAGCTAAGGTTAAGCCTGGATATCTCGAAGCGAAAAACCGCTCGTCTAGCCTTGCGCTTTTAATATCTTCGCTGCTTTTTAGCCAACTCCCAAGCTACCACTTCTGAATTGGTGTTTCTGCGGCGACCAACTGTTGCTTCTTCTCCTTTCATGGCGAGAGAGAAAACTTTATTGTCCACTGGTGTGGGCCGCAAGCTCGAACCAGGCACGGCCTCACTGCACTAGATGTGTGTGACAGTCCATGTCGCTGCAGCACACTCACGGCCCGCGTGATGGCGGTCTTCTGCCGATGGGGGTCCGTCGCGCGCAGAAAGGCCTCCCATTCCTCCCAGGTGGAGAGCTCCGCGAGCCCGGCTCGGGAGGATCAATCGAGCACTCCATCAGGATATGTGTTAATATAGCGGTGGGATGAAAGCACAAGGCACAAGATGGGGTGAAGGCACTTGGGTGCATGCGGGATAGTACGTAGGGCGTGGGGAGGGTTCAGATCTGCAGACGGTGCCATTAGATGTGGTGGTGGATAGTAAGGGATGGGTGGGATGGGGGGTAGAGCTGACGCTTGACTCGATAGGCCTGCATCAGCTCACTGAAGGTATACATGCGCTCTCTTGAGTCGTCCAGGCCGGAGTCTGCCGTCGCCCGGTTTATAAGTCCTCGGGCGTGGACATTGATGGCCTCGTTGCCAGGATTTCCCGAGTGCGCAGGCATTCAGATCAGCTCCAATTGGCGGGATGGTGGTGGTGGTAGTGGTGATTCATTGTATATAGAAAAGGAAAGAAAAGATGTTTGCCAGCCCCGGTATCTGCTATCTGATATCTGAAGCACCTGAACTGGGGCGGCGGAAATAAAGCGATAGCGAGGAAAAGGTAGAGGAAATCAAAGAGGTGAGTGATAGGGAGAAAGAAAAGGGTAGGTAAAAATAAAAGAAATATATACACTATGGTACAGTATACAGTAGTTTGCAAATATCAGGTCACTGAGCACTCGGCACATCGGGCGGGCCTCCGCAATAGCTCTGCGTCCAGGCAACTGTTCACAATGCACGCATCGGCACACTGTACAAAACACTGACGGCTGTCGTGGGCGATCAGCTGTTACTGTGTGAAATAGCACACGCGAAGCGTTCAGTCACAGTAGTAGTAAGTAATTGGTTCACAGGAAGGGAAAGGCGCAGTATCTGAAACACTTGCTATGTGGACACCTGAACCGCGCCGTAAGGGTATAGGGAGGAAGGTGGAAATGAAAGTGTAAAGAAAGGAAGAGGAGCCGTAGTGGAGGCTACGGAGTAATTTCGACCACCTGGGGATCTTTAACGTGCGCTGACATCGCACAGCACACGGACACCACTTCGTTTCGCCTCCATCGAAACGCAGCCGCCGCGGTCGGGTTCGAACACGGGAACTCCGGCACAGTAGTCGGGCGTCTTACCACTGAACCACACAGCGCGCACTATCTGGCGAGGTGAAATAGGCGGGTCATCAAGACCGCCTGTTCGATATACTCACACAGGCTCACGTGAGCTCGCTCGCGGACGCGCGCACTGCCCGGAGGCCACAGGAGCACAGCTACGCTGTCCGCGGGATTACCCCCTGCGCTCTGTAAGCCGCCAGCAGCTCACGTCGTGGTTCGGCTAGCGTGGCGAAGTGCAGTAGAAGATGTTCTAGAGTTTGTACCGCGCCACAGCCGTCACACACGTCACTGGTGGGAAGTCCGTGGCGCATCCGTCGTTCCTCAGGCCACACACATCCAATGCGTGCACGGAGGATCATTGCGCGGTGCAGCCGAGTCAGCGAGCGGCCGCTGACACTGTGAATGCGCTGACCTCTTGCGATGCGTGGGTCGGGGTTATAGTGCTCTAGAAGATTCTAGAGCGCTATATCGGGGTGCTGCGTCCGGAGGTGGTCGTCGATTACCGCACGCACGTCCTCCAAAGTGAGTTGCTCGTCGCTAGGAGGGAGTTCATGTGCTGCGGTCGCGACCTCGTCGGCACGTTCGTTGCCCTCTATGCCGCAGTGCCCGGCGATCCACTGTGCCCGTATGGCGCAGCCGCGCTCCGCCAAGTGCTCGAGACGCACGCGAATCTGACACAGTAGCGGAGTTCCCCGGCCAGTGGTTCGAAGGCGGCTGAGGGCAGCGCGGGAGTCACATAGCACGGCACCCCTGGGTGGCGGCGGAGTCAGTTCAAGCAGGCTTAGGCGTAGTCCCAGCAGCTCCGCCGTGGTGGAAGAACCCATGACAGGTGCAGCCGTCTGTGCAGTTGCAGGGTGGGGATGGTAGCCGCCGCTGCTAGCGAGCAACTATCGCGGGATGGTTCAGGAGAAACCGATCGATTCTAGCATGCGGAATGCGGTTTCATGGATCCTGCCTCTGGCGATTGTCTGCGCCTGTTCTATGAGCAAGGGCGTCTTATATATCCCCCCCCCCCCCCCCCCCACCGTTACAAATGCGCACTGCGCACGGCTGCGGTGAAAGGTGAAACGGTGGCGAGGAGCAGAAGTAGCGCGCGGCGGCGGCCACCTGCGCCATGCATGACGTCACTCGGTTTCTCGCATGCGCAGAAGTGGTAAATCTGAGGCTCCGGCTCACGCGAAGCGCTGTGTTGGTGAGCCTAGTGAAGCTTTTCGCTTCAAAACGCACAGTTTCGCGCGAAACCTCGATCACACTCTTTTTACCAGAACAGAAAAAGAGGCAATGTCATCAGCATAAGCCAAAATCTTCAATTCATATTGCGATAGTGAGAAGCCATGAACTGCTTTGTTCTTGATACTACGACATAGGGGCTGAAGATAATAACGCGAATAACAGCCCTGTCGAATAGATGACTTAAGCAGAATGGTTTTGGTAAAGTTTGGCAAAGTCTTGTAGTGGCCGCTTTATAACATAGATTCATTTAAGCAAGACAACAGTGTTTGCACTGTCCAATACAGCAAACAAAACATCAGGACGCACCTTATCAAAAGCTTTTGCCAGATCAGTCTGAATTAAGGCCACTTGATTGACTTCATCTGTCACCGTCTCTATCACGGAACGTGCGATGTGGATATGGTTTTGTACACTACGGCCTTCAATTTCACACACTTGGTGCGGCCCTAATAAATATAATGCCGCAAGCTGCAGACGAGAAGAAACAACCTTCGCAATGACCTTACAATCCAAGTGGCATAAGGATATCGGATGATACCCTTAAACATTTTTCGACCGACATGCGTCTGTGGTTCTTCAGGATTAATATGGTATTACCAGTATAGACGTGGGAGGCAAAACGCATATATGTCATAAGCTGCACTGAAAACTTTCAATAAGGAAGGTACTGAGGTAGGCAAGAACGCTTTATAGAACTCACTCCTAGACCATGCGGGCTAGGAGACATCTGGTCCTGTAGTGAACAAATGGCCGACTTGACCTCATTTAAATTAATAGACACCTCAATGGTTGCCCGCTGCACGTCCTCAAGACGAGTGAAATCTTTTAAATGAATTAAATCAGACCTAATAATCGTGTTACTACTACTACAAAAGAACCACGCATAATAGTTAAAGGCACCAAGAATACCTGGCGTGTCAGTGTGCGTATCACTTCCACAACGAATCTCTTAAGCCTCCTTGGAAAGAGCAGCTTGCCTTTCATTAAAAGCGCGGCGAGATGGTTGCGTATTAACGAACCTCCGTGTTCGCGCGACGGTATCTACGCTCTGCCCTTCGTCACGGTGATCGCAGGCGCTGTAATTCCGTATCAAAGTCTGTGTAATTAGGCATTGGGGTGCAGAAAGACGTCACGTTTATCATGGCCTCCTTAATTTTCTCTTCAAAGTCTGCGAAGACGCCACTCAAGAACATTTCATCTTGGTTTGGTAAAACTTTATTTCCCACAGTAGGAGTCCTGAAGGACACTCGGCTAGGCGCCAGGTGTTACACCGTACGCATTGATGATAAAGCAATATCCTACGAAAGCAGCCATCGCTTTCCGGGAGTGATCATCGATCAAAATCCTTCGTGGACTCCCCATATTTCATTCATGAAAAAGAGGCTGACAGCGATTGCTCACGTACTATTCTTTATTTGGGGGGCGGGGGGGGGGTAGTCCTGGGAAGCGTCAGTGCTGTCAATGCTCCAGCTGTACAATGCATTATTCATGGGATTCCTTCGGACAGCTTACCTACGTTTGGAAATATTAGAAAAACCAACTTAAGAATTCTACAGAGCGTTCAAGCTCGAGCTCTGCGAACATGCCTGGGATTGCAGAGATGTGCCTCTGAGGCTGCTACCGTAATAATTGCCCAGGAGCATCTCATTACTACATACCTAACAGTTGACGCTCTGAGGGCAAATTTCCGACACATCTCCCGGGTTCCTTCTCATCATTTGACCAGTTTCCCCACTACCAGGCCGCGTACACCGTTTACAGAAACCATTGATGCACATCGCGCTGTTCTGCCGTTCCAGTTTACACCCGCCTCTAGACCGGCCTCTCCACTATGGAGCCTGCACCAAACCCGTGTGCATCTTTCAATGCCCGGCATCAGGAAAAAGGTCGAGCTATCGCCGACTGAGCTAAAACAAGTAACTCTCGAATGCTTCCATGAGCACCATGTAAACCGTTTGCACGTTTACGCCGACGACTCAGTGAATGCCGTAAGTTCTTTGGGATCTATGGTCATCCCCGCTAGGACTACATAAGTAATAGGACAATTCACCGGTCTTCGACAGCCGCAGAGCTGAGCGCTCTTCGTGTCGCACTTAGGCATATCAGCCGGCAGCGTCCCCAACAGTTGTCTATTTTCAGACTCCAAACCAGCCCTGCTTACAAGCGATTCTTTGCCGTGGAGCCATGAACAACTCGTCGCGGAAATAGGAAAACTTTATCACTATGCCATAAATGAAGGACATGACATCATCTACCAATGGCTTCCAGGACACAGGGGCATAGCGGGCAATCTCCGTGCGGGCGAGGTCGCACGAACCGACCACCAAGACGGCGATTGTGTGTTGATCCCCTTTTCCAGGGCAGACGTAGCGGGCAAGCTTCGCGCACTTGCGCGGGCGCATACGCTCGCATTTTCGCATTCTGGCCAGTTTGCGAACTGCCGCTTAAAATCCCTGAACCCTGACTTGAAGCTCCAGCTTCCACCCGGCCTACCCCGACGTGAAGAAACATCGCTGTGCCGCCTGTAGGTTGGCGTAGCGTTCACAAAGTCTTTTGTGATAAGTACGGCAAATAGCCCTGCATGTGCAACCTGCGGATGCGACAAGACTATAGGCCACATTTTTTGTGAGTGCCCTATATACAGTGCGGAAAGACAGTGTCTGCCGTGTGTTGGAGCGTCTACATGGACGCCCACTGACTGAAATCAAGCTTCTAGGTCGCTGGCCGCGGCTATCGTCGGCAGTGAAGGCCTCCAAGGTACTGCTCCGCATCATGAAAACCATCAGCCTGATTGATAGGCTGTGATTTTGCTTTTATGCGGCGTGTAATGACTGTGACATGATGTGATGTGACGTGGTATGACTTTGATGTGACTATACTGACTCCATCCATCCCTCTCTTAAACATCATTATTATATCCACTCATCCCCTTCCCCCAGTGCAGGGTATCAAACCGGTTTATTTTACAGGTTAATCTCCCTGCCTTTCCTCCTCATCTTCCTCCTCCGTGTCTGCGGCCTAATCAAGGCACCCTGATATTTTTCTGCACTAAACTGTTGTAACTGCGCTCTAATATTGTTGATATCATCTTGATGCGACCCCAGAGAGATCCTTACCAACTGAAACAGTTTCTTCAAGGTACGGTTCAAGAATTTGATCCGTGATGATGATATAATTGCGAGACCCTGAACCTCCTGCTTCAAATGTCCCACTTTTGAAAGACTGAGAGATCGGCACGTGTCCACGTGTCTTTGAAGCACGCGCGTGATCATGAAACACGCATCATAATTATCCATTTACTGTGAGGATGTTAGTAGCGATGACAATGATGCTGCAGTTAGTGATACTGACAATGAAAACATTAGCAATAATAATTACAGTGCATTTAGTTAATAATGGTAATGACAGCAAACGTGATGCATCGAGTGAACCAGCAACGCTTATGCTTTCGCAATTTACGTAGTGTAGATTCCACAGTGCTCCCGAATTTTATTTATATGAAGGCCAAAATAAACGAAATTAAACAGCCGGGCTGCTGGTTGTGGCATCCAGGGCGTGCCTAGTCGCAGCTTCCTCCGCCGACGGCATTGCCCATCGTCACCAGCCGAACTTGGACGTCCGGCTCGGTGCTGGCCAAAGCAGCCTCCCACTGCTGCGGACTGCTAAGGTGCTAAAAGGCAGGATGCAAGTGTGCCCGGCAGGAGTATAAGACATGAGAGTAATCGGCGCGGGAGTTGTCGCTTAAGCGACAGGCCGGCGAGTACGTCTCGGGGTGGAGGAGGGCCAGACGAGCTGGAGTAAGAAAGGCGTGGACCTTAAGGTGGCTCCACAAGTGTTGGTGGTGTTGGAAACAGATTTGTGCAGAGGCGGTAAGGTGAGACGAGAAAGGTGGTACTGCAAGGTAGCATCATGGCACGTGAGGAGCGCGTCGCGCAAATCTATTCTCTGTGAGGGTGGGCTTGCTTGGTCAGTCGAATCGCGAGCGATGGAATTGGCCGCCTCATTGCCAGGATGAGCCGCATACGAGCGGGTATGCCCAGATGATTTGGGTAGGCCGAGAGGGGATGATGCCGGAACGAAAGATTCCGTTGGCCGTGGATGCAACCCATCCAACCGCGTAGTTGTAGAAAGCAGGCTTCGAGTCATTGGAGATGCATTCGGCGGAGTTTTGAATAATGTAGCAAGGACAATAGCTGCCTCCTTGGCCTCGACAGACGTAGATGTGTAGACTGATGCAGTATGAATGGATCCAAGAGAATTATTAGTGACTGCAATGGCGTGGGCTGTGTAACAGCGGCTTGGGGCGGCATCCACATAATCCATGGCTTGTTGTCATTTGTAGTCACACCAGAGCGCTGGGTATCGCGCTCCTCTGATGGAGGTGTGGTGTTCGGGATGCATACTTTTAAGCAGGTGATTAACTGTAAGGAGGGAGAAGATGTGGGAAGGGATAGAGAGGGAGGTGGGAAGAGGGATAAGAGGCAGGAGCTTAAGGGTGGAGAGAAGTTACCGACAGAACTGGTGCGGGAGACGGAGGAGCTGAGCCATGCGATGTGCTTTTGTAAGCTCCGAAAGCGAGTTATGGACGCCCATAGAGAGTAGCAGAGTTGTCGATGTTGATGTGGGAAGGAACAGAGCAGACTTACAAGCCTAGCGAGTGAGGAGATTGACTTTGTCCTCCTCGATACGAGTCAGAAAGAGATAAGAAAGAGGATATATGAAGCGGCTGAGAGCAAAGGCCTGGAAAGCACGGCGGAGGTCATGTTCGCGCATGCCGTGGTGGCAGTTTGCAGTGCAGCGTAAGAAGCGTGTGGTTCGGTGTAAAGTGTTTGTGAGTCGAGTGATGAGGGTATTGTCCTTGCCATTACACTGAAGAAAGTGTTCATGAAACCGGAGAGTAGAGACGACAGGAAAGGGTGTGCCGGTAAGGTAGACAGTGACGGGAGAAGGCGATAAGGGGTCTACGCCTCAAGGAATAAAAAGCAAGAACTCTGTTTTGACAGGGGAGCAACTCAATGTGATATCCCGTGCGTGAGTCTCCACCACATCAAACCTGCCTGGAATGTGGCCTCCATGTCGCCGAGATTTTCTGTGGTCGCCCAAAGGATGATATCACGTCGTAGAATGCATGCGACAAGTATAGGATATTACGTAGAGAATGTGCTAATGGGAAAAGGGTGATGTTGAAAAGAAGAGGGGACAAGACAGAACCTCGAGAAGTACCCTTATTGCCAGGAAAGGAGAAGTGGGCCGTATGAGATTTCGGGCTGTACGGTGGGCGAGGAAAGCGGTGATGTAAGCATGGACACGGGATTTGACATGGTGGGATGAAAGAGCATCCAGAATCGTGGTATGGTGTACCACGGCCGGTCTCGGGGAGGTAGGTGGTAGAAAACATTTATATAGGACAAATACAGGAGGTTATGCGTGAGCTGACCCTGAAGGGGCCAACCCTCACAAACACTAGGTGGAGGTCCCTAGTTCGGGACCCCAGTGGCATCTGCCGCCGCTCGGGCTTGCCCGACTAAGCCCGTTGGGCCTTCAGGTCGGAGCAGCCGAGCAGGGTCGCCTCCCAGTCCTCCCGGGTTGGGTTGGGGTGAGGGGGGATATCCGGATTTGAGGGGCAGGCCCACACCATGTGGTAGAGGTCCGAAGACACCACCCCACAATGCGGGCAGCTGCCAGAGAAAGCAGGGTCGAAGTGTTTTAGAGCTGCCGGGCACAGCAGTGTGTTGGTATAGAGGTGGAGTAAGAGCCGCTCATCCGCCTTTGAAAGGCCTTTACATGGGCGGGGGTAAAGGCTGTGGCTAGATTGGTACTAATTTACGATATCTTTGAATGTATAAGCCGGATTACGATCAGCGTCCTGGTCGGAGGGGGAGGAGGAGGAAACTTCCCGGAGAGAGAGCGCGCGGGCGGCGGCGTCGGCAGCCTCGTTTCCAGCAGCCCCTGATGAGCAGGAGCCCAAATAATATATCGGGTAGCGGGGTCCCCAATGTAGGAGCTATGTTGAAGTATTCGGTAGGCTAGATAAGGGGTCCAGCCCTATTCGACATTCCGACAGGCCCCTCGCGAGTCGGAAATTATATATTTCGAGTCAGAGTGGGAAGCAGCCAATGCTATGGCGACCTCCTCCGCATGAGTTATGTTGCGGGCCCTGAAGCTAAGACCATTGACTGTTTTCGCCTCATGGACGACTGCGGCCGTGTACCACCCCCCATGGTGCGGGCCAGAGGGGTCCACATAAAAAACACCGGGTTTAGAACCATAATGGCATGCCAGGGCTTCCGCCCGCGCCAGGCGTCTGCCATCATGGTCTTCGCGTGCCATTTTGGCGGGAAGAGGGCGTACGCGGAGGGCGCATCTCCACGGCGCTGGAATGCGTGCCCGTTATTCCATAAGTGTCGTATGTTTGATGTGGAGCCGGGCAAGAAGGCTGCGGCCCGACTGCGTTTGCGACAAACGCGTATATTGATTTGTGAGGTGCGCTTCCCTCAATTCCCTGAAGGTGTTCATCATTCCCAGCGCCATGAGGCGCTGGTTTGAGGCATTCACCGGAATATCGAGGGCCCGCTTAATGATTTTGCGATGGAGGACCTCAAGGGCATCCTCCTCTTGTTTCCGTAGGTGGAGATAAGGTGTCGAATAGAAAATCCGACTGGTCACGAAGGCGTTTGCCAGCCGCAAGGCATCTTTACTTCGTAACCCCTCGCGTTTGTTTGAAACCCGGCGGACCATGCGGCCCACCTGGTCCCCCACCTTACGGAGTTTGGCCAATGTTGTGTCTGACCGTCTTTGTTTGTGAATGTAAAGTCCGAGTACCCGTATCTTGTCAGCTTCGTGTATGGGACCAGCTGTCTAAAGAAAGAGTGATTTGAGTTGAGCACTTTGGCGAGGGGCGGAGGTGCACAAATTCCGATTTTTGTGGGGAACACTGAAGACCACAGCGGCGGGCGTAGCGGTCTACTATCGTCGTCACTGTTTGCAGGCTGGTTTCAATGTCCCCTATGCTGCCATGCGCAGCCCACAAGGGTCATTGGCATACAGGGCGTGCTGCACACCAGTGACACCATCGAGCTGGGCAGGCAGGTGCATCATAGCCAAATTGAAGAGCATGCGGGGAAAGTACCGCGCCTTGGGGGGTTCCCCGCGTGCCGAGTAGGTAAGGACCATGCTCATTATTTTGGATGCGAATGTAGGATTGACGATCCGTGAGAAATTGCTTTATGTATTGGAATGTGTTGAGGCCACAGTCGGTCTGGCTTAGGTTAGTGAGTATGATCTCGTGTGTTACGTTATCAAATGCCCCTATGAGATCTAAGGCGAGTACTACCCGGTCATTATGGGGGCACTCGAGGGGGTCAAGGACTTCCCGATGTCGTTGAAGCAAGACATCCTATGCGGATCTGTGTGGGCGAAATCTGTACATGGTGTCCGCGAAGACATGTTGTGCCTCAAGGTACTCAGACAACCGATCCCGCACCATCGTCTCCATAAGACAAGAGGTAAGAGAGATGGGGCGAAGGTTGTCCGTGTTTATTGCTTTGCCGGCCTTTGGTATGAATGTGACCACAGCGGTTTTCCAATTAATGGGGAGTGGCGTATCTCCTCGCCATATTGCATTGATGTAGTCCAATAAAGTTGTATAAGCTGAGTCGGGAAGGTTAGCTAGTAATTTAACAGTGATTTTGTCCCGGCCAGGTGCAGTACCACGTTTCATTTTGCCCAGGGCTGCCCGTAAGTCGTGGAGCTTAAACGGCTGATCAAGCTCAGCATTCTCAGAGCCTGCATAAGAGTACGCCTGCCCACGGGTCTCCTGTATGTTGCATAAATATCGGTCCCTGAGTTTGTGCGCGAGTTTAGTATTACCAGAGAAGGTGTGGATTACACGCTGAAGATGTTTTTGTGTTTCTCTACGGGTCTGAGTTGGATCAATGAGGGCGCGAAAGAGGCGTCATGTGTTTCGGCTGGACATTTGACGCGCTGCCGTGTTGCACCTATCCACCCAGTTAGAGTCGGCGAGCTGGGCCGCATACTCAGCCGCTCGCTGGGTGAGCTCGGCATTTCGAGCTTTAAGGTTTCTGTTATGTTTCTGCCTGCGCCATCGGCGGACGAGGGAGTGCCGAGCTTCCCAGAGGTGGAGTAGGTGGTTGTCCACATCCGATACCACCTCTGAAAGCTGAATCTGAGTTTCGGTGGAGCGAAGGTGTGAAACCAAATGCTGGGACCATGAGGTGTACCCTTGCTCTGTAATGCATGTTGTGTTGTCGAAAATTTGTCTGAATTTCGTCCAATCTGGGAGACGGGCTTGTGTTGTGGGTTTAGAGAATGGACGAGTTCTGATTGTGGTAGTGATAATGCAGTGGTCGCTGCCGAGGGTTTCCTCGGTGTTGACCCAGTCTGCATGTTGGATGTTATAAGTAAAGGTGAGGTCCGGACAGGTGTCCCTTGTCACGGAGTTACCAAGTCGGGTTGGGTGGACGGGATCAGTGTGAAGAGTGAGGCCCAGCATGGACGCAAGCTCCGCCAACCTGCGCCCTCGCTTTTCTTCACAGTGGTAGCCCCAAAGCCGACTGGGGGCGTTAAAGTCGCCTACAATCAGGAGGGGGTCTCGACCCGCGACTCTCAGCGCTCGGCTGAAGAGGTCTGCAAAAGAAATGTGTTGCAGTTTAGGAGGACAGTATACATTGAGAATGTGAAGTGGTGGGTCCTGCTAGCAGGGAGGGAGGAGAGTCACCATCACGTAGGAATATACAATTTGGATGTCGAGGTCGACAAGATTAGCTGTATAATTTTTGTGGACACAAAGACAAGTCGAGGGGTCTTGTTGGAATGTCGTATAGCTTGTGAGTGCGGCGCCCATCCCTGGCTCTTGGAGGGCTACCACGGCTGGTAAGCATTCAAAAGTTCCGAGGTAAAGACGGAAGTTGGCCCGCTTACAGCGAGCACGGAAACCTCTGCACTTCCACTTTGTTATTGTAAATGGGGAAGCCGAGTTTGAAGGTGGAAAGCGCCTACTTTTAGGGGGCCCCGCCATCATTACGATTAAATATAAATTTGGAGGGAGCGACTACCTCAGAGCCAGCACCCAAAGACTGGGCATGGAGCTCGGTCCCCGGGTGAGGGGCAGCTTCCTCGGAGTCCGAGTCTATGACTCGACGGCTTGTTTTGGGAAGTCGAGAGGACACAACCCGAAGGGGTCCCGATCGTCGGAGAAGGCGGGCATTTTCACTGACATGTTTTGAAATCATAGTCGGAACAGTCTCCCTGACCTTGGTCAGGACCTGCTCCATTGCTGCACTGATCATTGAGGTCAGTTTCATAGTCAGGCGGGCCTGCATCTCAGCAAGGACCGCCGGGAAGGCTGGTGATGATGCCACCGGCTCGCTCTCCATGTTCTCCAGGCTAGGAGGGCAGGGAGGATTAGAAGCCAATCTGCTTTCTAAAGCTTGAATTTGGGTAAGCAGCATCTCATTTTGGACACGGATGACTGCCATCTGTTTTTGGAGCTCGATATCAACGTGAGAATGGGAGGGAGGGGGAGGAGAGGAGGCAACCCCACCCATGCCCCTCACCTGTTTGTCATTTTTCACGGCACGGGCCCAAGCGTCAGCTGTGCCATCCATCTTGTTAGTACGGGCTTTGTGGCCTTTTCCCCCATTTGGTGGTGGCAGAGGCGTCTGTCCCTCGGCGCCACCTCCGTCAGGGGACTCTTGCTGCTTTTTCGCTGTGATGTTGGTCTGACGTTTTGCGATGCCTTTGGTTGTGGCGCCGGAGTGTTTTGGCTTCCCGTTAGAATGCCGTGTAGCTGCAGGCCCCGAGCGCTTGGCCGTAGAGGGCGAGCGGAATTTCCTCGCGCACTCAGGAGAGTTTGTTGGGTGCCCGAACCCACATGTCGCACATTTCGGCTGACAGTCGTGAGGAGCCCGCACCCCTCCACTGCCGGCACTTTTTGGCCACATAGGCCGCAGTTTTCACCATTCGGGTTGGGACATGTGTCCGCCCGGTGTCCAACTGTGCCGCACTTCACACATGCCGGAATTGTTCTTTTGTATGCCCGGACCAGGGCAATTTCTGAGTTGTAATGCACATACCGAGGCACAGTCTTCCCGGCGAAGGTGAGCTGGGCCGCGTTGGAGATGCCGTATTTTCGGATGTCGACGATCTCTCCGGCTCGCCATTGAATTTTTTGTTGCAGGGACGCAGTGGTCTCGCAGCTCGCTACGGTGATGACACCTTTAGAAACATTGTCGGTTTGCTTAAGATGGCCCCGCATGGCAATGGAGCCTTTCGGAGAGGCAAGTTGAAATTCGCCAATGAGGCGATCTGCCACGTCGGCAATCGGGGTGCCCGTGACAACAAGAGTTTGCTCCCATGAAGGAAGCAGAGTGAGAGTAGCTGCTGCCGACTCACCGAGTAGGGCCTTGAAAGCTTCTCCCAACTGACCGCATTGATACAAATCCCGGAGGGCCACCGGCGTGCTGGGTTTGAGGACGACTTGATAGTCGACCGGATGGAATCTTGGAAGTGGTCTGGGTTTCCACTTCGGTGTCGGCTTATGAGCTGAACCGCCTTGGGACGCATCCGCGCGCTGGACGCCATTTTGCTGATTTGAGAGCGCTGACTTCGCTGTCGCGGCGAAGGACGCTACCTTGGCTCGTCGCTGGGGGCGGCGTTCCACGAGCTTGAACAAATTTTCATGCCGGAGAGCTGATCCCGGCGGAAGCTCTTCGGTTGGGGCAACCGGGACCGTGGACCAGGCCATAGTCTCGGGATCGTAGCCTCGCTGAGCTTGCAGAGCGGCCATATTCTCCGGAAGGGCTCCTCGGCTCGGAGACGGCGGCAGCCGCGGCAGCGCGGCCTGGGCCAAACGCTTTTCGGCGAATTTCAGCCCCACTTGGGTCGGCGGGTCGTAGTTCGCGGCGAGAGGCACCGGAGCCGATGGAAAACCCGTCAGCCCTTGGTGCGCGCTCGAGGTGAACTCCGGTCTCGGGGAGAGCGCGCGCTCTTTCTTACGGCCTTCTCAATCGCCGCGGGAACAATGGGAACGTTTCTCCTTGAGTTACGCTTTCCGACGCCGCAAGGGGCGCGACCTGCTCACTGTTCGCTCCGCGTCTGCTTCAGCGGCGGCGTGTGGCTTTTGCCTGGTTTCGCGCTGTCGCTCGCGGGTTTCGTGGTGAGTGTAGCCCCAAAATGAAAGAACACAGAAGGTATATGCCGCAGCGGCATATCGTCAACGTACTACACTCGTAAACGGCGTCTTTATATAAAAAACACTGTCGCTCAGCAAGCGTTCGACAAGCATATGACATATATTGTGGCAGGGTAGCTACTTTTGTCCCTTTTAACCCAAATTTTTCCCAAGCCTGTACAAGAACAGGAATTAAAAAAAAAAACTGAATGAGCAGTGATCCCATCGATGCTTCTTCAAGGCTAACATGACAGCAACTCGTCTGCAACAGCAAAACCGTCTTTCAGCGCTAGATGCGAAACCATCCATGTAACACCGAAGATGAAAATAATTTCATAAAACTAATGTAAATAGCAGAATGCTTGCATGATATAGAGTGTTAGTATAACAGTCAAAGTAAATGTTGTAGGACTGAGTTTTAAATGATGTTATAATTCATATATTAGCAAATGTGTTGTAATATAATCTTTATTTTATTTTGCACATTTTGCAAGTAAACATTCTTTTAATGAAATTTTTATGTGGTATTAGGCTTATTATGAAAATAATAAAAATGTATTGATATTCATGACACCACTTGTGCTGGAAGTGGTAAAAAGAGGCCAATAAATGACGCATGTGATACTCGATGCAGTGGCTTACAAACGGATTCACCTGCTATATCGAAAGTATGCAAGAAACACCTAAAGCGATAAAGGACACTCTCACTGATGACACAATTAAAGCCCTATAGTGACCCCATTGAGGCTCTCTTCGGGAAAGTAAGGGTAATGTGCGGAAGGAAACGACATGCTAGATGCGAGGGCCGTGACAGCTAGTGGCACTTGACTACATTTTCAAGACGGAGGTTTCATCTGAGAGCAAAATGAAGGCACCTTGCGTCGATGCCTATCATTTCTGCTGTGCCGCAATTAGTAACCGAGGAACTGAAGGAATTAATGGCATCTCCTGCCATCCCATTCCCCACTGTCACATATTCCGGTTTACCTTACGTCGCTGGATATATCGTTAAGTAATCAACTTCGGGTGTGACGCTTGCGCTATTCTTCTTGAAACTAGCGAAAGAAGCAGCCCCATGTATACTCTTCTACGAGGACAATATTCTAGTGGACGGCATTATCCGAAACCAGAGCTTGTAGTCCTATTGGACAGTTTTTTTTTTTGAAAAAGCTGCCGTGCACCTACTACACACAAATGTTCTCGAAGTACTTAAGATCCTGATTCAATCAGCACTTGGGAATTCACCATTGAGTAGCCCAGAAGGAATTGACAACAGCCATGTTATAAGGTACGCTTCCAGTATCTGAAAAATTTCTCAGAATCCTTCTTACTCGGCAGAAGGAGGTAACAGTGCGCCGGATCCTCCTCTGATCCTCCTCTGGGAAGCTGAGGCACACCACAAGGCTCGGTGCTCTCGCCTTTCTTCTTTAATCTTGCACTCATTACACTTCCCCCAAGCTCGCTGCCCTACCGGGGCTGCAGCATACTTTCTATGTGGACGACATCTCCCTGTGAGTAACCACGGAGAATGACGGCCAAATAGAGGATACGCTGCAGCAGGGAGTCGACATAATCGAAACTTACGCGTCGGGAGAGGGCCTTGAATGCTCTCATGCGAAATCGGAACTGCTGGTTTTCAGGGCCAAGCCACGCGGAAAAATGCAAACCAGGTCCCCCTGATCGCCCTGAATGTATGTGTGAGAGGCCAACCGGTCAGGGAGGTTCAAACCATGTGCATACTAGGCATGTACATACAGAACAATCGCAAAAACACCAAAACAATCAGCACTCACGTCGACAGTTAATCAGACTGTACGACTCATGAGAAGTATCGCCAACACACGAAAAGGAATGAAAAAAAAAGATCTCTGTCGATTAGTTCAGGCTTTCGTACTGAGCAGATTGTCTACTCCCTCCCGTACCTGCAACTGCAATTCGCGGAGAGAATGAAGGTCGCGGGCCTAATCCGACAGGCCTACAAGGCTGCCCTTGGGCTCCCGCACAGCACGTCTACAGAGAGGTTGCTGGCTCTTGGGGTTCACAACACGCTATCGGAGCTGTGCTAGGTACACCTTGTCTCCCAGCTCGGACGACTCACTCGCACGAACGCGGGAAGGGCCATCCTATACAGACTACATATGTGCGAGCAACTTCCAGAGAAGGATGCGAAAACACAATTACCTACACACATTAGGACAGCTCTATTCAATAAACCCGTACCTACGAATATGCACCCCGCGCACCACGAAGGTTAACGCATGGCGAGGGTACATGCGAAGTACGGCCGACACGTATGCAGCGCAAGTGGTCGCGGCGGAATATCGCCATACGCAGAGACAAGCGTTTGCACTGGCCGCGGTGAATGGGAACGGTTCCCCGTTGGCATCCGCATCAATCGCAACCACCTCCTCCGAGACGGAGGAGGAAGCGGCCATAGCCTTGGCTATAGCAAACATGTCCGCTGATATTATATTCAGTGATTCTAAAACAGCCATTCACAATTTTGCGAGGGGCCGCATCACGTCCACCTCCCTCCGCATCCTCCAAAGCACCTCTGCTCCGATTAGAGAAACTGAACTAATCTGGGTACTGGCCCACTTGTCTGATCCGGGGAACGAGGCGGCTCACGCGCAAGCCCGTGGTTTCGTCGACCGTGTGGTGGTGATGGTGGTTAAAACATTTATTAACCATTAAATGGTTAGAGAAGTGTTTGGGTTAAAAACGTATCGGCCTCCTCCCCTCACAATACTACGTGGAGCCCCTATTCCGGGGCCCCATTGGCAAGTAACGCCGCCAGCATATGTTGAACCAAGGCCTTTTGAGCCTTGAGGTATTGACAACCGAGCTGGGCCGCCTCCCTGTCCTCTCTGGTGGGATTGGGGTTCGGGGGAATGAATGGGTTAGATTGGCACGCCCAGACCATGTGGAAGGTGTCAGCCACCTTCCCACAGTACTGGCACGCACCATCAAAGGATGGGTTGAAATGTTTATGCACCGCCAGGCACAGTACAGTACTGATAAAAATTTTGATGAGAAGGCGCTCGTCAGCGCGATTCAGTCCCTTATAAGAGACTGGGTAGCACCTGTGCTCCTCCTTGTAGTAATCGGTGATGTCGTTGAATGTAAGGGCCAGATTGTCTGATTGGGAGTAGGCTTCCAAGGACAGGGAGATAGCCGAGGAAAGAGTGCGCGTGCGGCCTGATCGGCCTATACGTTTCCCTTGAGACCCTGGTGACCGAGCGCCCAAATGAGGTTATGCAGAGTTGGGTCTTTGTATCGGCAGCTAGACTGCAGTATACGCCGGGCAAGCAGGGGAGCCCACCCTAGCCTATATTTCCGACAGGCCCCTCGCGAGTCGGTGATGATGCGTTTCGAGATCCGGGCAAGCGCCTCGTTGAATCGAATTTCCTACACGTGTTGGGTTGGCGGGGTCAGTGTGGAGGGTGAGTCCGAGTGTGGAAAAAAGTTCCGCAAGCTTCCCTCCGCGTGTGTCTTCCCAGGGGTACCCCCAGAGCTTGTTCGGAGCGTTAAAATCTCTGACAATCAGAAGGGGGCCCCTTCCCGCCACCTGCATAGCTTGTGTGAAAATTTCACTGAACGTAACGTTATAAAGTTTCGGGGGGCAGTAAATGTATAGAATGTGTTCAGGTGGATCAGACCGCTTGAGGGGCAGTACCGACACCATTGTGTAAGCGCATGGTGGTGTTGTGGGGAGTGAGGCTTCCTGCACAGTATATTGCTTGTGAAAAAGTATACATGTCTGCGGGTTGTGTTCATATGTAGTGTAGTTTGTGAGCTTGATGCCTATGCCGGGTTCCTACAGGGCAACCGCAGCGACGAGTAATTCATTGGTCTCAAGGTAGAGGTGGAGGTCAGCCCGCTTCTTGTCGTTCTTGAGACCTCTGCAGTTCCACTGTGTTAATGCAAGGGATTGAGTTGTTCTGGCTCTCGACATAGGTTGGGGGCCATGTTCGGAGACGGAGGGTGGGATCACGTTGCTAAGAATTGCCTGTCCGCTAGTGCCCGGCGCAGACATGCAGGAGTCTTCAGAAAAGTCAGCCTCATCGGGAATGACTGTTAAATTTTGAGGGGCGGTTAACACCCTCATGGAATTTACGCGTTTAAGAACTCGCGGATTTTCTTGTATCCATTTTTGGACAATGTGAGTTACGGCTTGTGTCACCTGTGCAATGACACACTCCATCTCACGCGCGATTGTGTCATGAATAATTTTGGGAAGATCAGCCAACTGTGTTTCATAGCGGTGACCAGGGTCTACAGGGTCGTGAAGCGGCTCTGCATAGGTTTTAAATTCTCTCTGTCTGTTATATTTTCTTCCTCGTCACTCGAGGAGGGCGGAGTAGTGATTTTTGCTTTCAGCGAGTTAAGCTCGCTGGATCAACGGAACTTGCTCTATTGACACAAAAAGAGTTTATAATGAAGGCGTTCGAAGAAAAACAGTTAGCTTTAGGAATTTACGTAGATTTTTCCAAAGCTTTTGATTACATAGGTCACAATATACTTTTAAAAAAGTTAGAAATATAAGGTTTCCGTGGAACTGCCCTCTCACTTTCGAAATCTTACTTGGCTAGCCGTAGACAGTTTGTTCAACTTGGGCCCTATCTTTCTGACACCAAGTCAATCTTATCTGGCGTGCCTCAGGGTTGCATCCTGGGGCCATTTTTATTTAATATATACGTAAATGATATTGGTGACATAGACGACCAAGCCAAATTTGTCATTTATGCAGACGACACGACATTACTTTTTTCGGCGACTTCGCCTAATCATTTAATTGACCAGGAAAACAGAGCGCTTATAAGGCGTGAAGAATTGTCTGAACGAAACAAGTTAACAGTAAATGCCAATAAAACTAAAGCTATTCTCTTTCGTCCAAAAAATAGAAACGTTTATCAATGAAGATATCCGATATAATAATTCAACAGTAGATATCGGTAGCTCATTTAAAATACTTGGTGTCGTTTTCACCGAACAGATGTCATGGGACGCCCAGGTAGATTACAATGAACACAAGTTGTCACGTGCTGTTGGCTTGACTAATATCAACAAACACACCTTCCCTACTCAAGTTAAAGTTCTTATATACAATGCACTATTTCACTCGCACATAAAATATTGTCATTTGGTGTGGGGAACGACAACCCTAAGAAACGTGCATAAAATACATCGACTGCAGAAAAAAATGTTAAGAATTATATCTAACGTTCCTTATGACCATCCATCTCTTCCACTTTTCCAGAAACATAACATAATGGCGATACATGATATGTACGCTTATCACTTATCTTTAGCCTATGAAAAGGAAATACGTAACAAAGTCAGCTTTTTGAGAGAACTGGCTTGCCTGCAGATAAAGGAAGTGCATTACCCTGTAACTCAGACATATGGGACGAATTTCAATTCCGCACAAATTATGGTGCGCAGATGACTCAATGTCGCCTTCCAAAATTGTTAAACTTACTGCATAAGCATGATTTTCAACTCGAACAGTCATCGAAAGATGACGTCAGAGTAGTTTTATCAGCGATTGAATCTGTTTGTCTTTGATATGCTATTTGAGGCCTTCAAAGGTGTTATCTTGATGTACTACCTTTGTGACGAGAATTGATTGCGATTGTTTTTCTTTTGTGTAAAAACTCAATTTTTAAACGTTTTGCTGTCTTTTCTTCTTCTTTTGTGTGTGCGACAGTTTGACACTGCTATTATTATTACTGTCACTGCTGCATTGCTGACACTGCTATTATTACTACTGCTATATGGAAAGAAATTGGTCCTTTTCTGTTGTTTGACTTTGCCTGATCATACTGCGATCTCGCTTTTCTTTTCTTTGTTACCGACTCTCTGTTCATGTGCAATAAGGTGCTGCTTCTTGTCAATTTTTTATGCGCTATCATTGAACGCGATGTCTCGTCGAATGTACTTCTATTTATTTTATTTTACTGTTTTTTTTTGTGGACGCTACGTTGCTCTGCCTATGTATTTTTACTTTGTATTTTCTTCGGGGGGGGGGGGGGGGAGCAGGAGCTCGTAAAGCCGATTGCTCGGCCTTTTCTCCCTGCCTCCCCCATCACCTTGATGGAAAATAAAGGTATTATTAAAGGCTAGTTTTTCGTTTTGAGCTCGCAAAAGGGCGAGCTCGCGTTTAAGTTCCTGCGTCTCGGCGGTGCTGGTCAGGGAGGGAGGGGGAGGGGAGGCGACCCTCGCCCAGCTGTCTACCTTGGATTGTTTGCAGGCGCCGCCGCCAGTAGGAGGGTGTAGAGAAACTCCGCTTTTCCAGGTGGTGGCGTTGGTGTCTCTGTCTTGCCATTTGGTGGCGTCCCACCGCTGTTCTGCCTCTCTTATTGGCGTTTTGGTTTTGCGGGGGGCCCCGACTTCCCAGGCCTTTGTTGTTGAGGCCTAATGAATTTGTGCATTCGCGGGAGCTGGTGAGGTGCGGGCCCCCGCAGATTATGCGCACTATAGTTTGCATTCGTGGGGGGCCATCCCCTCAGTTCCAGCCCCCACATTTTGGCCACAAAGGCCGCACCTTTCATTCACTGGGGTGGGACAATTGTCTGCCCTGTGCCCCAGTGTGCCGCAACGGTAGCACTCTGGCACTGTTTTTTATATCCCCATGCGGGAGTCAGTTCTGCGTTAAGTGGACGTACCGCGGAACGTTACGTCCCGCGAAAGTGAGCACTCTTGTGTTTGAGTTCCCCAGCTTGCGCACATGGACAAGCTCTCCACCATGCCACTGCACACTGTGTTCCAAAGAGTCGCTAGTTTCCAGATTATACA
This sequence comes from Amblyomma maculatum, assembly GCA_023969395.1. Lineage (NCBI taxonomy): Eukaryota > Metazoa > Arthropoda > Arachnida > Ixodida > Ixodidae > Amblyomma > Amblyomma maculatum. Next base: position 42,743 of record JAJIZL010039367.1, read on the forward strand.
CAGTAATCACTCCGCTACACACATAACCGGTGAGCTTGAGGTGTCCGTGAAGCGGAAGTGGTCCTTTGCTGGTGTAATTTTGAAGTCCGTGGGCCCTTCTGAACTGACTCGGCTTTCTGTGTGGCACAGACGATGTTTTGCTCCCAATTGGTAGAAATTATGATGGCGTTCATGTGCTGCCTGCCGATGTACTGGGAAATGGCAGCGCCGAGCTCAACCTGCTGATCGAAACGCTGTCTTGAGGGCGACCATAGTACTTGGCTTGATCAAGTCGTCAGGATTCATCTTGGCCGTTGGTTTTGGCGTCCACTTGGAAAGTGGGGACGAAATCTTCTCTAAACGTTTAGAAGACGGAGCGCGAGCGTCTCCCGTATCTGCATTGTTCGGAGGAGTCTTTTTCTTGGCCGTTCCTCGTGCGTTTTGCCGGCGACGGCGCCGGTTCTCGACTTGAAAAAGGGCAGCTTGCTCTGCCGAAATGGGGAATTGGCCATCCTCTGCTGGCTTATGGGGACAGACGACCACAACATAGTCGTGGGGTCGTAACCGCGTTGATCGGGCAAAGCCATGTTGCTTGGGTGACCAGCTGGCGTCACCGCGACCAGCGGCGGGGAGCCGCAGCCGTTAGGCCTAGCTCCTCCGCTGCGTATAGTGATGCGAAGAGTTGCTCTAAATGGCCGAAAATTGAGCGTACCTGGATACGATTGGTGTTTGCGGGATTTTGCGGCCTTCACGGGCGCAGACGCGCAAATTTCGTAGAAGGTAGATTAAGATTTCCGCGACTCCAGCCGAAAATCGACGGAGCCGATACACCACGCGTCTGATCGTTCCGCGCTGCGCTAGCGCTTCTTTAGCTGTCGCGGCGGCTCGAGCGGCGAAAGTGACGCCGTTCGAACAAGGTTGAAAATTTTCGCTCTTTTTTCTAGGAGAGTATACCCGCCACCACACAAATCACTAACAAGACAACAAAAATTACCGACGATTACGTTACTTCCTAATGCGAAATTTGAGCGCAGCAAATAAGCTGTTTCACCTTTTCGATAGATTGAGGCAAACAAATCGAGCAACACATGTATTATAGTGCCTAGAATATACTCTAGGCACTATACATGTATGCGCTATCACAGAATTTATTTTTTTTATTTTTCACACGTATTCCTTTAACAAAGACTCCACTAACAGTTCTTGACAGTCATGAAGGAAGCTTTGTGGTCGGAGAAATAGACTGATATATGCTCGACTTGGTACACCAATGCTTGATTCTCAAAGACGCGAGGTTGTCACAGCCGTGGGACGCGTTACGAGCGAGAGGAACGGGATACGAAGAGGCGTCCGTGTGCTGTGCGATGTCAGCGCACGTTAAAGATCCCCAGGTGGTCGAAATTACTCCGTAGCCCTCCACTACGACTCCTGTTTCTCTCTTTCCACTTTCACTCTCGCCTTCCTCCCTTCCCTTACGGCTTGGTTGCGGTGTCCACTGAAAACAAGTGAGACAGTTACCGCGCCTTTCCCTTCCTATAAAAAATAAATCAGTTTTTCTACGCGGTCATGCCCCGCCGGGGTGGTACAGTGGTGAGACGCCCGACTACTGTCCGGAATACCCGGGCTCGAACCCGACCTCGGCGGCTGCGTTTCGATGGAGGCGAAACGAAGAGGCGTCCGTGTGCTGTGCGATGTCAGCGCACGTTAAAGATCCCCCAAGTGGTCGAAATTACTCAGTAGCCCTCCACTACGGCTCCTCTTTCTCTCTTTACACTTTAACTCGCACCTTCCTCCCTTCCCTTACGGCGCGGTTCAGGTGTCCACAAAGTCGTGTGACAGATACTGCGCCTTTCCCTTCCTGTGAGCCAATTAATATTATTATCTACGCGGTCACGTTGTCTTGACTCGCTAGCGGCGGCAGCGGCATCAGACAGTCGCTGCTAGTGCTTCCTCCGGCGACCCCTCCCCCCCCCCCCCCC
>JAJIZL010039374.1:0-16501 GCA_023969395.1 Amblyomma maculatum
GTTTGTTGTTGATATTGACCAGTGTTTTATGGTGATTTTAGGGAGAATTAATATTAAATGAAAACCAGAAGAAAAAACAACGCGCCGTTGGTGGGCTATATATATATATATAGCCCACCATATATATATATATCTCACCCCCTTTCTCTTACCCCGTACTTTGCTAAGACTAGGTTATTTCAACACTCTTTCTTTCCGCAGACCATCAGTGATTGGAATAACTTGCCAGCTACCTGCCTACAGTCTCTTGACCTGATTTATGACCATGTTTAGCTTTGGTTATGCTGTGCCATTATCTTTTTCATTTACCGCTGTTTGTGCTTTGTTCTGTTCGCATCGTGGTATTATTGCTCACTCGTAATAACTTGTTTGTAATCCACTCCTGCTTGGGCCTAACGGCCTGCAGTATGTACTAAATAAATAAATAAATAAATATATATATTCGTTCTACTTTTGTACTTTCTCGTCGCAGGTGTCACTGCAGTTGCACACACGAAGGTCGGACGAGATACACCTATTTTAATTAACGCCCAACCTCACGGGAAAAAACGTGCGATATCTGAGATGCACTCAGGCTATGCAGAGATCGATAACGAAGCATGTTCTTTAATTATTTTCGCGTTTAAATTTTGAAACGCGTGGTTGTTTCTTAAACCATCCATTTTAGATAGGACACTGTTATTGTATATGAAAATTTGCCTTTGGAACCTTGCAGAAACATATCCTGAGGATATAGGAGCACACCAACCCCTTTACCACGGCACAGAAAACATATATATCCGACCTTTGGAAAATACAGGACTTATCCACTCCTCCGATGTGTCCTAAATTGTATACCGCATGCGCTATATGGAGTTACAGCAGTCGCTTAAGGATAACACAGGAGCTGTATGCATATTCTGCGCGTCCTCCTATAAGTCATGCATGCTTCTTAATGGGTCCTTGATGTCCCACATCGGCTCCTGCATATTCCTATATTATTTCTCATAAGATCTATACAAATTGTATGTAGGTTTTTTTTTTTTCATTAGGTATGGACTTGCTCTTCAGTCGTTGTCAGCCGGCATGAATTCGAGCGCAGCAGATGGTGAGCCAGACACGTGAAACGCCTAGTAGATTGTACTGGTTTCTGAAAATTTACATTGAGAGATCCGGAGAATATGTTTGGGTATGGACCAGCGCACGCTATCAATGTTTGTCAAAAAAATGTCCTCAAATGCTACTCTGACACCTAAAAAAATATTTCGCCGCAAAGTCCCTTCATTTACGGATGAGGAAGCCGTGCTGTGTACAGGCCTTTTATCCTCACTCGGAAGTCGTGCACGTTTTCTGCTGGAAATCGCACTCCACGCAGTAACGCGAAATTCCGCAATGTTTCCGGCTGTTTCTTCTTCGGTGCATCCTTATTAGCCACATTTATTTTTTGTTCTTCTTTTTCCTAATATTCTAGTTACGTTTTTTTTTTTTTTTTTAGCTCATGCTATCCCTTATTTATGCACATACCCGCGCCGTACACTTTTCTTAAAGAGGGGGGGTGGGGGTTCAGAGTAATTCTACATGGTGTCGTCAGATGGCGAGTTAAGAAGAACAATTTGGATCAGTGCACTTTCGCGCTTGGCGCTGGAGCACTGTTTGGACAAACCTTTGTCGTTACCTTCCTTGACGCATTTTAAGTTCATTTGAGAAACACAGTCTACTTGCACAAACAAGCAGCAAACATAGTAGTGTCCCAGGCTGATGGTCAGTCATCAATGAACCACCTTGGACTTGTGGGGCACTCACATTCGACAAAATTATGAACTTGGTAGGGGCTGGTATCATCGTGGTTTGCACACATTGCACCTTGGCATGTCCATGACAGGAACATCTATTTGGCTGAATTGAAACTTTGACAAAAAAGCAGGCACATGTACTCAAGAACGGACATATTTCTAGCGTCTCACATAGGCCAGGCCACTTACAATAGTGGGCTGTGCCTTCTGACATATCTGCGAGCTCATTTGCATGCGCGTAAGAAAAACAAAGCTTCTGTGTAGTGAAACTACGTTTTTTTCCAGGTGTGTTGCGAAGTTCAATATCTCGGGAATATTTATTGATCGGATGATCTCGTTTTCTATGTGTAATGTATATGGTGCCATTTGGAATTGCCATCGTACTCTGGTAATCTGTCTAAATAAATGGGTTGGAATTAATTAATAAATGATTCTGGCCAGGGGTCTGCTGATGCCCCTTGCGATTAGCCATCTGGGCTTGGCGCTTTCCATTTGTACTCCAATTAATGTGATGGAGCTCCCGCTTTGAGCTATCCCGGAAGTCAGGGACAGTCAAAAAAGGCGGAAAGGGGCAGCGGAGGAAAGAACTCTGTGATATCAAGAACCTTTCGCCTGCCGTTCATCCAGTAAACTTAGAAAAACTATGTTTGTTGAGACTGCAATTTGAAGAAGCTGTGCCATTACTGGCAGTAGCACAAAAGAAAAACAAAACAGTGATGAAGAGAGGCAACGTAGTAACATAAAGGGACTGAAAGAAACGAACAAAGCAAGAAAAAAGGAAGCAAGTAATAATGGCACATGCAGCAGCCTTCAAAAAAAAAAAAAAAAAGGAACAGGAAAATAAGAATCGTTGGCTCCCTTGGGCCACTGAATGGCAAGAAGCTGCCCTTTGCGTCGCCGGCCTAGACCGAAAGTACCGCGTAGGGCCGCCGCACTTTTCATTAACGCAGTGGGTGGTGACGTTAAAGGCAGTCGGGATGGCCCTCTTTAAGGCACCAGACAGTGCTTTATGAAGTGGTCCAGGTTATTGCGCGCCGAAACGATGGAAATGTTCCCGGTTTCAAGACTTCGTTGTTTCTGGCAAAGGCGAGCATGCAGAGACCATAACGTTCGAGCTGCGTCTATAGAAGCTGTATGGGGCAGATTCGTGCCTTATGAAAACGAGGCTCCGGCATCATTTGGTGTGAAAAAGTAGGAGAACTCCTATTTTGAAACAGTTATAATTTATCGCTCTGACCGTTACAGAAAGTTGGAATAAAGAAAACGCGCATTAGAAGATGAGCTGGCGTGCTGTAATGTCTGAAGGGGTCACCGTAAAGCGAAGCGACGTCTATCTGTAGGATGGCGGGGAATTGAATCTACGTCTTCTCTTTAGAACAAAATGAGAAAATTGAGGATCAGTCGCTTTGTGGCACTCCATTCGAGTGCATTTTAATTTAATGCATGTCTTGAACTTAATACGGAGGCAAACATTCTGAAGTAATACGATACACACAACAATATGCCCAGCGGCAGCACTGTAAGAGTTCATTTAAGGCGAGCGGTGGAGGCACTAGAGCGAGCAGCAACCGGAGAACACGAGGGGAGAGTGTGGCGACGTGTTTGCATTTCTGTTAATGCAAATACATCGGTGGAGGTGTTACAAGATTCAACAGTAGCCGAAAACGCGACCCAGTTCTTCCGATTGCTGCGTATTTTTGCACGTATGCACTTAAAGATCTAGAACAACTCAAGCTTAATGAACAAAACCTCGTAATGTAAACGAGCCCAGAAAAACTTTCTGTAATTTATATACCTTTCCCAGTCAGCCGAATTGTTAACGTTGAGGAAGGAAGCTTCCTCGGATCGACTTTGAAAGGTTTTCCCGTGCTCACCTAGATCAATTTGAAACCAGTGGCACTGCCTTTTTGATGAGCTGCCCAGTACAGGTTCCCGGTAAAATTGCTTAAACCTCATGGAGTACATTCCAGAAAGAAGGAACTTTTGATTGATCACCTATGGAATGAGAATAATTCTTGCCGTCAATTACGCCCACTGCGGCTGAAATGTTCCCGAAGACATTTTTCTCCGTTTCGAGCTCCTTAAGAAATTGTTAAATGTTTTATGAAACACCTGGTATACCTGTATGAAGATTGTTCTCAGATCGTATGCGATGAAAGTTCAATTAAATGTAAATACAGTAGTCGCGATAACCAAGCGCCAGTTCACGCCTCAGTAATAGGTACCAACTTTAGGAAGTTTATAACGCCCACCTGCGGTCATATACCATGGGATGTCTCGTTGTGTATCTTGTAACCTGTTTTGGATTCCCAGAGCAGCATTCATGTTTTTGCGACACACTCGATTAAGGTAAAAGTCTATAACAGAGCAATCAGTTAATTAAACTGAAGTGGCGCGGCTCTCCACACCGTCGCAGCAGCATGCTTTATTTGGCTGTAACGAAAAGAAAATACTGCCCTTTACTGCCCAGGGCGTTATTAAAAATATTTCCGGGAAGAATAATTTCATTATATTTCTAGTACCTCAAAGTACTTCCGCTAGGAAAAATTTGCAATAAAGTTGTAGTTATTCGGTAAGAGATGGGGCAAGGAAATGAGATTCAAGAATAGCGCCAGCTGCTTCTGCCTCGAGAAATAGCAATCTTCCCACAGCACGAAAAATTAATGTTTCAATCACAGTGCCAGCCAAGTAGGAAAAAGGATACACCAATGAGAAAAAATGAACCCGGGAAGAATAATTTGATTGAAGGAGCGAAGCTCGAACACACGCATTGCGTTCTAAATTTAATGAGCCTTCCTTTTTTTTTGGCGAACCCTATTACCGTGCATTTGCGCATGCATTTTGTTTTTAACTTAGTAGAGAAAAACGGACGACACGAAGGGGTGAAAAGGTGGCGTGTGAGGAATGTGTTAAGGTTAGAGTAATCATCAGGAACCAGAGTGGGCCGGGCCGTATTGGAACGCCTGAAGCCATCCATATTCATTACAAGCCATGGAGTTTTATCCTGTGAAGGAACGCTGGCAAGGTGCGCAGCGTTCACATTCCACGTCTGTCGCCTGCCCAAAATGCACTGCGAGGAGACAGCCGGAATGAAGTACCTGTTGTCTGGAGTGATGGTCAGAAAACTTTACCAGGGAAATCTCGTAGTTGTGCGGTACTCATAGTATGTTTAACACAAAAGAAACAATGAGGACCTAAGCATGGCTTGAACCTAGTTATCCGAGCGAAAACGCTGTTAAGCATGATGTTGCATGGTTTAGAAAGGTTTCATATGGTTTGATAATTTGAATTAGGGGGCGCTGACGCTTACCCTTAAGAGCACACGCGATCGTGCTTTTTGCTTTTAATTTCCAGATTTGTTTATATTTCAGATTAACTTCGTTTTTTGGAAGAGAAGGCCCAGCATCTGTCTTCACTCAAGGCGAATCGTACCCAGCAAAGCGAAATCTGATGCTGCACCCCGAGTAGTAGAGTTTACGCTCTAGAAAAGAGAATATCTGCAATTGTATTTGTATATGTAAATCAAAAATGGAATTAATTTGTTTTTGCTTAATGCATTGGCTACTGGCGAGGTCTACCCACACGTCCACCACAAGAGCAAGTAAAGGCAGAGTGTAGTGTGAAATATGTAATACTCGCAAGTGTCTATTTCTTTGGCTGCCACTCATTGCCCATTTCATTGCAAATACGCTACCTGACACGTTTCGTGGTTAAGCCTGTTCACTGCGCAGCTGCTTTGGCTTGACTGTAGAGAGCACGGGCCACCTGACAAAGGTATTTTTGTAAACGGCTGAAATTCAATGAATGTCTAGTTTTCCTACATAACCGCGTGAGCCCATTCTAGTGCAGTTCCTTGGAATAAATTTGTGTCGGAAATAATGATCACTTCCCGAGATCGGCCATAACATAATGATTGAGGGGCACATTTTCCTACAGTGCTAACAATTCCATGTTGAAAACAACAGTGACTGCAGTAGCGATTTGCTTAAAAACAACGTGGACATTAGAGATTGAGTTCGGTCCCGGAGGACATGGCTTATCATTCAACAGTATATATTATAGGTACAGTCTTTATAAAAAGTTTAGAGTTCTCTGGGTTTGCTTCTGAGCCGCAGCGTAAGGCTCGTAATTCAATCCAAATATTCCGAATCTCTTGAATACAAGAAGAATCTTTTGTTTTAATCTGCCGTGGTGGTGCTGTGGTTAGGGCGCTCGATTAGGGCGCCCAAGGATGCGGGATGGAATTCTGACCGCGGCGGCCGCTTTTAAATGGAGGCGAACAGAAAGGTGCCCGTGGGCTGTGCGATGTCAGTGAACGCTAAAGAACACCAGGTGGTCAAAATGTCCGGAGCCCTCCACAACGGCGTCTCTCATAGCCTCAGTCACTTTAGGATGTTAAACCCCACAAACAACAACAAACATTTCGGTGGACATCGACGTCACCTCTATTAACCTTAGGGATGCTAAGAACCCGTTTCAGACACTGCCTACAGCCGTTTTTGCTTTCTACTTTCGTTCCTTTCAGGACAGTACAATTTGGCGACTCATATAGTAGCAGTAGGATTCATTACCCAGCTGAGCCGAGGATGGGTGCGATATCCCTCTGCCTTCACTTCTAAATATAATGACGACAAGAATAACAGGCATCGGGGCTTACCCATTCTTGCCAGATCTTTGTTTTCTTGGGAAGGTAAGACACCTGCAAAAGTTTGATGGCATTTTTTAACAGTGTTCTATAAGTCACTCCCGTAGATGTAAAAAGCACTGGAACTCAAACATGCTGCACACTCCAATCTGCTTGGCACACGCTGTACTTGTGCGCAATATGTTTTAAATTATTTACTACTTGTAATATATTAATATTTCTTCAAGTTGAGCAATACACTGGCGACATTGTGTGATTCGTAACGCCCTGAGCCATTGAGTTCATCTTTAAATAATCAATTACTACCAGCTCTTACATTTTGCTTGTATTATTCAGATTTAACTGTAGCGTTAGAATTTCGAGAAGTTGAACTTACTGGTAAGCGTTCTGTACCGCGAAATTCCTTAATGATTGAGCAGTAATGCTACAACCACGGACAAGTCGCGAGAGTAGGGATGCCGGCGTGTGCAAGCTGAAATGGTCTGCATTTAACTAGCTCCATATTCGTGCTTCTCATTTTGCATTCATCAACAACGGCGAAACGCTGTCGTGCTAACTAAGCTTTATATTTCGCCACTCAGAGCACGAATAGCAATGCTCGGCGCTTTACATGACTTTGATGTCATCGTCAAAGTCGGCTCCTAAAACAACGTACTTCCTTCCGGCACGAACATCGGTAGTGTGGCAAGAGATATATTCAGAAGAAAACATACAAAAAATGGCGAAGAATACATCGAAAAACAACTACAGATGAATGTGCCAACGTAGACCGTCCAACAGATTAGCTGGAGAAAGACTCATCAGCTTGTTCTTGTTCGTGCATATTTGTGCTTTGGTAATAAAAGCGTATTCATTGAAAATAATTGGTAGCGAGAAATGCATTTCTGCAATTGTTTAGTTATTTTGCTCAGGCTATATTTGACCACTGATCTCACGTATATTTTAGGCAAAGTAAATTTAACTGTAACTGTAACTGCTTATGCTTTCTAAAGGCCGCATGGCTGGTTCATACAGTAAAATTCTAAAGAGGTACTGCGAGTAAATCAATCAGGAGTGCAGTTACGTTTCTTCAGAAGTACTTGCTGAAGGTCTAGTTGGTTCATACTCACCAAAGGAACGGCGCAAAGACACGATCTTCTTTTCCTGTGATCGTCTACTTGCTCCGTTCTATTGGTTAGTTTTCTTTAGAGCAGTGGCCCGTGGTCACGTGAGAATTTGGTTTATTTAACGACATACCAAATTGCATCAGCCAGCTTTATGGCGCGCGCATATGGGGAAAGAAGCAATACTGTCACTGGATTATCCTGCGAAACACCTCCTTGTATTTTCTAGAGGACAGGCACACAAAAAATGCAATATACGTCAGTGTCAGACATTCCTACAGCATAATTAAATCAAAGAACACGGAAAGCAATTTAATGGAAGAGCATCACCCAGAGAGTACGAAGAGGCAGATGAAGAGATGCAGTGAAGACCTCGACTGGAGGAGCATATTCGGCACAAATGTGAGCTTCTTATACCCTAACATGCATCCAGAAGGCGATAAACATTGTCAGCTTCTCCTTCTTTTGACCGCGATCATTTGTACATAGCAGCTTCTGTTTATGCAATCTGTTCTCCTTAATTCAAGCCTGTCAGTAATGTGCGTTTCATGATGTGTCACTTTGGCATGACTGAGTGCGGTGATGCACAAGCCATTGCCAAATCCCATCGTCGTCAAGCGAAAGATCACCTGAAGAAGAGATTTCTCGGTGCAAGCGCTATTACTGAGTGTCCCCTAAAGACCACCGTTCTTTGGCTACATGGCTGGATAGCCATTTGTCTGCGCCCTTCCACAAATACCGCCAACACTGGTGACGACACGTGGTCTCACACCCGCGCAGAGTGTAGGTTAATTGAACACGGTGCAGCCCGGCTAGGGATAAGTCATGCATGAATTCTCCTCACACTCGTCGCTATAACGCAGAGCCATCAGCCGCTGCGTTCGTTATACGCACGCGTTCATTCCGCTCCGCCCCAAATGACTTAAGGCGCTTAGTCGGTGCAGGGCGTCGCGACGAAGCATAAATTCGATTCGTTAACGAGACTCTAGCGCGAGGGTTCACGAATTCCTGCCCTCTTTACTCACATGTGGCCGGGAGCACCATCCTCTCTAGTGATGGCGTGCGCTGGCCAGCGATGCTGGGAAGCACAGTGGAGGAAACAGGATTCGGGTGAATTATCCGTCGGCCCTTAAAAACTGGGCTGTCGACTCGCTACTTAATACGGTCGCGTGGCCATCGATAGGCGAGCAGCGCACGAGAAACGCTTCAGCAGCTGGTCTTGATGTGGTTTATCTCTCTTGCACGTGCTCACACTTTTCACACGTTCTTTTTACAGAAACACATGTCAGAATCAAAGGAAAGAAGACAGCGAAGCGAACGGATGAAGATTGGTGCAAAGCAATCGGCTAAAGGGGACGGTGCATTTTGTATCCATAGCATGCTGCTGAATACGGCAAAATAAGCGTTACAAAAAGTTGTTTTCGGTTTCACGCTTCTTTTTAATGCGTAAATTGGTCCTAGAAGTAGTGCAGTAGATGTCCGTGGACCTATTTTGTGTTAGTTATTGAGAACTGTCGAACAATATGGTGAATGAAATTCAACTCAAGATGACAGAGGAATGGTATCTTCTAAATTTGCTCACGATCGTACACGGCAATGTTTAGACTATGTTGCATACACAGCTGCTTAGTTAGGAGAGTAGTCTATTTGTGTTAACCAGTCGACGCCTTGGAGGAAGGTTACGTTGAAGTAAAAGCAGAAAGGTAGGTAAAGAAGAAAACGTAAGGCGCACCACCGTGTGACTAGGGCTTGCGAAGTTTCACAGAAGTTTATTTATACTCCAGAAACAATTTCACGCACATCTCTATCCACCAATCTTCCAATTTTTCATGACGGATATGTGCCATTTTGAACAGGCGGAAATAATGTAGGCTTGTAACGGCCTACCGCATCGAACACAAGGTTCATGCAGGGATTCTTTTTACACCCACTTTTTGCCTTCAATGTTCAAACTGGCTGTGTGAGAAAGCTTAACGTCGTATTTTTCTTGTCAGAGCTTCTAGCTGCCATCACAATTGCGGAGTCCTTTATTCGGTACTCATTATTTTGTTTTGTGCCTTGAACAATGTATAGGCTTCACTAGACGTGGGAATGATGGCCGAATGAATAAAGGGAACGGTCAATGGCTGCTACGAGCTCATCCATGACAGATTCGCCAGGACGCGTGTCTTGAAAAAAATTCTGACGTTTGTGTTATGCAGTCTTATTATCACCGTTGATGTCACCTTGGGAGGCGCAGATTGGGATTTGCAGGCGTTATTCAACACCCTAAAGGAGAGAGCACGCGCGCAGTCGCAGCTTTGCTTCTAAGGCGCACACACACACACACACTTCTTGGAGACGTGACCCCGTAGGAATAAGGGTCCGAGTTTTTCATGTTTGTTTTTCAAAAAAGTCGACGGATTTTTTTATTCAGTGCTTACTTTAGAATGAAGAGTGTAATGACATTTTTGTTAATTACAGCATTCTTGTAGGATGAATAATTTATTTCGTGGGTTTACCAGCGCATCCCTGTATGATCTACAGCGACGTCGACTTTATTCTCGGCATATTGGTCAGCCTAGGCAGTCAATTTGCCAATATTAGAGCTCAAATAGCCATTCCTCGGCATGCACAGAAGAGCCCCAAGAAGCTCCGCCGCTTTGTATGTGTTTTCACGGAAACGGTGAACCTGCTTACGACGCAAGACGACAGCCAGGAAATCAAATTCTTTCGTTATTCGTGCATTGTTTCTCGCCAGTTTCATTACACGTCCGTCTCAACTTCATGAGGCAAGCTATTAGCACTGAGGGTTTCCAACACAGTTCAAAAACGTATTGAAGCCGCACGTACGGCCCAATATCACCGATTACCTTTAACTCACGCACCTTGTGCAGTTCTGGACAATGTGAGGATTCGTCTTCTTCAAGCGCTCCATCACAACTTACAAGCACCTCCCTCGTTCTCACAGAGCGGGTGTTAAGACTCCTCCCGTTCCTACACAAATGCACTCAGAATACCATTCCGGGCGTCGCGCGGACATTGAACCCACCAGCTACACTGGTGATTTGGGACCCGTCCTGAAGTCACTTCAAACAGATGCTGTCACGCACCACACTAGACAAGCTATGGTAGCCGTTGCGGTGGCTCATCACTGCCACAATCAAGTTACTTGCTGTATCCAAAATACTACACACTGCAGCATCGCAGAGGAGCTCGCCATAGCGCTAGCCATGTCCAACCCTGCTACCAAGATCATTGCGAGTGACTCTTAACTGGCGCTCGGGAACTTTGAGCTTGGACATATCTCGATGTCGTGTATTACGGAGCTTACAGCCTCCGCAGTCCCTACGTTTCATTTGGGCCCCTGAATACTTGCTACAGAACATTCAAGCTTACAATCTCGGCCGAGATCTTAGCTGCTGGTTTAACGATATTCAACACGATGTTTTCCGCCTGTTTGCTTAACGTTCCCCAACTAATCAGACACTTCTGTCAAGACATTTTGCAGAAGTACAGACAAGGCCGATGTCTTTATCCTCCCGCAAACCAGAGTCTCGCTAGATGAAAGACAGCACTCTGGTGAAAGCTACAGGCTTTAACTTTCCCTAACCCGTGGTTATACAGCAAACTACATCCGTCCTTAGTCTCCCTATGGTGCAAAGGCTGCTCTCATATTGCGACACTACTACACATGACGTGGACAACAGACGGTTATATAGACGACTCACAAACACCTAACACGTGGGAGTCCCTCCTGAGCATCCCTGATTCAGCTCAACAGCGGCGGATCATCCAGCAAGCGTTATAGGCCGCAGCGTACCAAGAGGTTCCGGCCGACCTCCTCTAGAGCTGTGCAACTGACTTTCAGGTTTAAAATAGAAACTCAAACCCCTAAACATATAATGAACGGCCAGGCTATAGCGTACACATACACTCGAAATGTAAGCGAATGGGCAATCAAAGAACTCACTGTTGCTGGCCAATGGCCATTGCTCCCTCAAACATTTGCCTTTTCTCCCAGCGGGCGAGTAATCTTTATTAGAGAAAGGAATTAGAGTTACCCGGGGTTTAACTATGTTTAACTGATTAAGACATGCTAATGCACATTTTGGCGTGGATTGGCACGTTGTATCATTTAGAGACTGGGGCAAAGCTTTGTGAAGTTTCAGGTGTCTTTGGTTGATGTTGGGGGAAACGAAATGTGCAGTGCAGTACCAGCCTCCCTTCTCGGCGGACTTCTACCATTGCAATTACCGGCTGCAGACACATATATAGTGGGAGACTCATATATAGTTGTTTACAATCTCTTTCAAAAATATTCCTCAAGCTTGACTAGTCGGTGGATTCTAAATGGGAAGCGAAATGGTACGACAACACTCTGAAAGCTTCGCAAAGTACGGGTGCGTAACAATTTTTGTATGAAATCAGGTGCGCATTTTTCAGCAATTTGCCGCTTTTCGACTGTTTTGATGATAGTAAACATTTGTTAGCTATTTTTGCAAAGCACTATTTGGGCCCAGGTCCTATTGGGCCATGTCCTCACAAATCAATACGCTGCTCTTGTTCAGGAGCCCTATGGCGTCTAACGCCGCACGCGCACTGGCTACCAAAGTCCGTTGGTACAGTAGCGATGCAGCGCCGCTGCAGCTGGGTAGCTGCCAGCTGTGCAGAGCCGCTTCCCAGAACTCCCCAGAAGGGTTGGTGATGATGAAATAGGAATGGTGGTGATTGGAAGGGCCAGCCCAGAACATGTGAAAAACGTCAGGGATTGTCACTCCACACAGGCTGTAGCATCCGTAAACCATGTGTTGAAGTGTCTCAACACTGCCGGGCTCATCACTGTAGTTGTAAAGATATTGAAAAGGAACCTTTCCTCAAGGTTCCGGAAAACAATGATGGCTGTTCGTTTAATGTGTAGTTATGTATTTGAAAGTGAAGAGAGAATGCGGGCTAGGAATTTGCTTCCAGATCAAGGCGAAAAAAAAGGTGCCCGCGTACTGTGCGATGTCGGCGGAGATTAAAGAACCTCGGTTGGTCGAAATTTCCGGAGCCTTCCACTATGGCGTCTCTCATAGCCTGCGTCGCTTGAAACGTTAAACCCCATAAACGAAACGAAACGACAACCAAACGTTTTTAAAATGCACCCTTTAAATTGGTTTAAAGGCAAAGCTCAGTATCTGTCGCGCCTTCTCCATACGAGACAGAGAGAGAACGATGTCCCATAGCGGAGGGCTGCGGAGTAAGTTCGGTCACCTGGGGATCTTTAATGTGTACTGACAGTGCACACACAGCCCACCGACACCAATTTGTTTCGCCTTCATCTAAACACCGTGATCGAAACGCAGCCGCCGGTGGTCGTGATCGAACGTGGATATTTAGGCACAGTAGTGGAGCATCTTAACCACTTCGCCACAACGGCGGGGTATATTTTGCAAAAACGCATATAAAAAATAGTTTACCTACCTATAGTTTAAGTAACTTCAACGAAGCGATTTTGTTTTGGAAAAAGGTGCAAAAAACCCCAAAAAGGCTTTTCTTAATTTTTTGTGTGCGTATCTTGTTGCTTCTCAATATGATTATGAACTCTATGAAAGCATTTTCCGTCATTTGATTTCAGCGGCTGTCGAAAACACCTATGTTAGGCAGGAAAAACGACCTCTCAGGTATTTGAATACCGGAAAAAAGTCTTGTTTCCAAATGTACACAAAAAAAAAGGAAGCAAAGCACGGGAGGTAATTTATCGCACAGCTTTTTGTTTCTTGTGTGATCTCTTCTTTTATGCGGTCACATAAATCATGTGCATATATTCCGTGAAGCTGATTCTTTCTTGTTTTACTCAATGTCAGTTTGTCCTCAAGGTTTATGCCCCCATGGCCAACGTAGGCTTGTCAGCAAAAGAGGAAAATACCTGCATTGACGTCATGGCACGAGCCATGCTAGGACACGCGACCCTGAGAATCGAGACCTCCATTCCTGCACTTTCTATTAAACCAAAAGCTGAAAATTGGAGCACCTTAGCAACTGAAGTAGACGCTGTAGATATGCCAAAGGAAGCGTGCGACGTCAATTACGCTTCTCTGCCGACATTTACTCTTCTTACAGCCGACTGATTGGTGGATGTTTTATGCTTCTAAATCTACAAGCAAGGAATCAAAGCATGGGC
This sequence comes from Amblyomma maculatum, assembly GCA_023969395.1. Lineage (NCBI taxonomy): Eukaryota > Metazoa > Arthropoda > Arachnida > Ixodida > Ixodidae > Amblyomma > Amblyomma maculatum. The sequence goes on from JAJIZL010039374.1 coordinate 13,666, forward strand.
AGCTTACTTGAAACAAGAGCTCACATTTGTCGGCTAAGTTGTACAGTAAAACGTAAAAAAATAATGAATTTGAAAGCTCAAAATGTATTCAGTCGTTGTATGCTTGTAAATTGTTATTTTTTTTTTTTGTCATCGATCCAAAGATCGAAGTCTAGACTCTTCGGCATTTGGGCTCATGCATTTGTTTTTGTGGCATGGTTTGGTGTTCTAGCAGTATGAGCTCAACTTTATGCTTGCGATCTTATTGAATTAGAGTTTCTATTGTTAAGTATCTCGGGTTATATAACTCATTTCATCTCGTTTAGGTGCATCAAGAAAGACAGATGCAAAGGCAATTGCTATATATGTTTTCAATGCCCTTCGTAGGGAGTAAGTGAATAACTGGTAGAAATATGGGACGTATATTTAAGGCATCAATACTATTAAAATTAACGCGCGTGGTTGTTCTCCATGTGTTCAGCAACGAAATCAGTGTTCTCTGCATTTCATTTTAGCTTTTCTAGCGTTATGAGTTAACCAACGCCACAGCTCGTTTTTTCTCACGCCTCATGGTAGCTTTCTGACGTTCTCGTGTTACTTGCAAATAAGACTTATAACGACGCTTAATTGTCCATACCGCGAAAAAGCAGACCTGGCCCTCTATCGACCGCCATGTATTCACTTGAAGCGAATGGGTAGAGCTTACGACTGAGACCACACTAAGTATTGTGTAGTCTGGCAAGGGGGCTCGGGCGTAAGACCCAAGAACACTTCGAAGATGAGGCTAGTGCAAATAAATTAGCCAGGACTATTCATTAGAACTGAGGTCGTCGAACGGCTTGAGTTACGACTGGAGCGCACTCGTCCTCCTCCTTCCTAGCCTCCCTGCTCACAGAGCCTGCCCTGTCCGCAGTGAAACCAGGCGCGAACTCGGAGCTCAGTGAAGCAGTATCGGGAGAGCGGCTTCCTTTGAGCAGTGGCCCTTAAAAGCTTGGTTGCTACCGAAGATAATGATAGCGGGACTTTGTGAGACGGAAGAATGTACCAAAATCTACTCGAGTAATGAATATAAGGCATAATGCAACGCACATGAAAAAAGAGAAACTTTATTCCTACCCTGCGTGCAAGTTTTGCAAACTGGACCAGCATGACTGGATCGATGCCAGAAGCACCTCACCTTTTTTTACTGAACTGAGAGATCCGATCTTGATGCGTGTGGCTACAGCCGCTTTTATATATTACTAAAAGCGGAGTCTCATTTCATAACATTTGTTTGTTAGTCTGGTTGGTTCACTGCAACTTGTGTAGCTACGGGAATAGATTAAAAGAGATGCCACGACAGCGACAGATTGAAAAGAGCGCTGGTTTCTAACTATTATGTCTGCTGAAAGATATCTTATATAAGTTCAGAAAGGATAGCAAGAAGGGATGGAAATCAAAAGGTTAGGGTAAACTACAGAGCAAAACAGCGCAAACTTCACAACGGAGAGAGAAGGGCAGACGAGTTGTGAAGTTTGCGCTGTTTTTCTCTGTGATGAACCAACTAGCTCGAGATGTTTTCTTCTAGGGTAAACTAGCCAGCACGAACTCCACAAGGTGCACCATAAGCAAGTGAAACTAATCAGCAACCATTTAAGAACTTTACTCTTTCCTGGTCAGTGCCAGTAGTGGCTTCTTACCGATCCTCCTCCTGCACGAGCAGTGTTAAACGCCTCAATTAAATCTCTATGACACTGATCCTTTTATCGCACCAGAATCTGTTGTTAAAACGGCGAACGAAAATTGAACAGGAAAGTAGCCTGCTCGGACCATGCAGGCAGAAGCCCGGAGCCATTAAACCGAAAGCCATGGAGGATAACGAGACGCGACTTGAAACAACAATTGTAGAAGAGCCGGAGAAGAATCCGGGGTTGTTTGGCCGGTCAAGGACTTCGGTCAACGAGCAGACAATCGGGGTCAAAATGGCTTAAGTGGCTCCGTACGGGCCGGTACCGCCAAGGCGACTGCGCGGCCATTCTCCTTTCTGGGCAGCCGAAATAAGGGAGAAAGGGAACGGCTACATTTCTCCCTCTCGTGCCGAAGGCGCGTCGCTTACTTTAACGCAGGTGTGCACCCCGAACATGTGCCACCGACAGACAATGGGCGCTTCTTGTGCCGCCATCATCACTGCCTTAAAGAGTTCATCTTCACCAACCAATTCCAAATCCTTTTGGAGGCGTGTCATCAGAACGATGAACGAGGGATAGTGTTCAAGACCCGGGTTCCCGATTTGAAACCGAGCAGCTCAAATTCGCCCCGAAAGGTTATTCGTTTTGTGTGCGAAAGTTAAATACAAACAAAACGACTAAGTAGTAGTTTGATCTTGCAAGGTACTGAAGGCTATTCGCCAACACCTGGTGAACTCGGGAGTTCCGGTCTAACTTATCTTGATCCCCACTCGGAGGCCTGAGGAGAAAAGACGAGGTGGGGCCTCATGAGGACGATAATATTTTCACCGGTCTCCGGCGAACTCCGGAGTTGTAGCCCGGAGATTACAGCTTCCCCTTCAAACTTTGATGCAGCTGATCAACCACATTATCACACATATGTGATAGACACAGATGTGTTTTACCTCCATTGATTGCCAGCCCATGAACGTTACGGCACATGATTAAGACACATTGCGAGGGCGCATCATCGAGTTGCAACAAGAAGTAAAGGAGGGATTATTAACATCACGCTCTTATCATCGTAGGCATTAGATTCCAAACCCATTATAACTGTGATTTCTGAGATAGAAAAGAACTACTCGAACAAGTGCTACGTACCTGGTCAAGGAAAACAAAAGGGGAAAGAAACGGAAAGAGCAACAGAGGGG
>JAJIZL010039378.1:211-32372 GCA_023969395.1 Amblyomma maculatum
CTATCTATCTATCTATATATCTATCTATCTATCTATCTATCTATCCATCTATCTATCTCATTCCGCCAAGGGGGGTGCCGCAGTGATCTCAACGTTTTTTCCTGCTTACCATAGGAAACTGGTTATAGTAGGCGGATAATATGCTTTGGAAAAATCTAATCCTACCACTCTAGTTTCTGACATCACGTTTTAAAAACCACGCGGGCAATCAAACCAAGTCCAATACAGTGTCTAGTCCTCGAGTCTCCCTGATGGACCATTCAAGTTCCATGCTGGAGCAGTATTGATTACAAGCCAAGCAACTGTGTCGATGAGCTAAAAGGACCCTAAACTCATATAACAAACATAAATACATGTTTTTTTTTGCGTGTAATCTCGAAAGCAATATGACAATGCTGGATAATAGCGGTTGATGTGATTTTGTCTCCAACCTCCCTTACATTTTTTACCCTTACATGCTTAAATCATGCCTTTTAATCATATTTATCTAAAAGCTGGGCGCACAGCAGGGAAGAAAATTTGAATTGTGTATTTGTGGTGCATTCCCATGATGTAGCCAGAAGAGCACATATACAGTCCGCAAAGGTGCCACGTGTAGTCGAGACCGTTCTCAAGAGTAGCTTTCAGAATCCAAAGCTCAGACATTCGGCTCCGTTTTAGGACAGTCAAATATTCTAAATTGTCAGATGGCGGTCGTAATTTATTAGAACCCCCTCCTCTTTATTGTTTTTCCCCTCTCTGGGGAATCACGCTTCTTAGTTCTCAGTTGTTGTACGGGGGAGCAGGCTTGAGATGCCGGTCGTACTTTATTAGAGCCCTCTACTTTCTATCTTTTCCCCTCTGTGGGGAATCGTTTGTTTAGTTTTTAAGTATAAGTACCGGCCATATAGCTAGTGTGATCATTACGCTTAGAGGACGCGTGGGTCACTCTTTACAGAAATCATTTCGAGGCAACACGAGTTAGAGGCCAGAGCGAGAGCCGATTAGATCGAGTTTACATCCCCTCTGCCATGGCACCTGACGTGCTACAGTGTGCTATTGCCTTTCCCATTAGGCCTTAAACTAAGTGATCACTTCCCGCTTATGGTTATTCTGCGGGCAGCACTGGGCCGTGCAATCGGGCCCCTGGTGTAGCGCATTGATGCAGCGGCACTCCGCGATGAACAGTGCTGTGTTGATATACGTCTAGAGTTGTGCTTGTTTGTGGCCGCAGCTAGTGACATAACTCCTGCTGCTTGAGACGCGCTGAAAACGTGCTGGCGCGATGGCATTATGTGTGCGGGAAAGGCGTGGCGTGTCCGCATTACGACCATGCTGTATGATGTTCTGCGCCGTATGAGCATCGTACGTGGCGGAGAAATGATTACGTTCGCGATGCGCGAATATCTCAAGATGCTGAGGAGCGTTATCACCGCATCGTCGAGGACAGCTCACGCGCACCACTCTCGGCTCGTCGATCCAACGTGCCGCTTGAGGATGGCGCGGACCCCGGACACGCTCGAGCCGTTAGCCAGCGCACTAACAGGCGAACTCGTGAAGAGAGCGTTATGCTTGCGGAAGGTACTATGCCTTCAGAACCCGCGGACATCCACAACTTGTTTAGCAAGCATTTTGCGGCCCTATTTTCATCGCAAGGCCTCGATCAGGACGAGGATATTCAAGAAGCTGTCGGCTCTTCTGTGGGCCTGTTCCTCAACTTCCAGAAGACGCATGTTTGGAACTTAATGAGCAGGCAAGTTTGGAGGAGGTGCGTTTTGCCTTACGCGCCATGATCTAGTCGACCGCTCCCGGTCCTGACGGACTAGTAGCCGGTTTTAATTCTGCTTCCTTTTACGGCATGGGTCCTTTTTTACTTAGGCTCGTAAAGTGTTTCCTCGAGAGCGCCGCCAAGCCACTCTCGTCCAGTATCGGCCGTATCGTTCTAATTTTGAAGCAGGGCAAGACGCTGTCGAGTCCCTCATCGTGGCGACCGATTACCCTCCTTAAGACCGACTATAAACTCGTAGCCACATTGCGGGTCCGTAGGGTGCGAATCTACTTGCAGGATTTGGTTAGCCCATACCATTCCTGTGAGGTACCTAGACGATCGGTGTTCGCTTCGCTGAGGACTTTCATCCGAGCTTCCGCCGAGTGCGGACGCCCATTCCTATGCGCTCCGATCTTTTTGCTAGAAGTGACCTTTTCTCACTGTCCACCTTTCCAATTTGTGTCTTCACGCACCTGTATAGGTGTTAGGCATCGACTGGAACTGCGCACAAATCAAGTGAGCTTCCCTTCTAGCCTAGAAAGGCAGTTTTCAACTCGAAGCGGTGAGTCGCCGCTCTAGGCCTATCGGCGGGCAAGCCGCTCGGCGAGCGTGCGCCACCTCGATCCCATGGAAGTAACCGTGGAAGGGGAAGAGTGCAGCCCTGAAGACCTCACCAAAGGCTGTTGGCTACCAACTCATCATGCCCGCAAGCGATTGCGAGCGGCTCAACAGAAAGCAGCTGACACAAACGCCACGTCAACTAGTGAACGCTAGGAGTCGGCCACGGCTCCGAAACCACCGCGTCCACGGACGCCACCGCAGTTACCGCTACCGCATGATGACTACAAAATCGTCCTCCGGCCTCGTGGGGGACTCAACCTTCGCGTCTGGAGTGCAGCACAGATCACAGACGCCCTGAAGAAAGAAGCTGGACTTTCACCCTCTGCTGCCTAAGCCGATAAGGTCCGGTTAAATTACACCCAGAACTCCATCACTGTGAGTACTCCCTCTGAGAAGCATGCTGAACAGTATCAAGCGATCCAGGCCCTCAAATTTGGAAACGTCCAACACCAAGTTGCTACCTACCTCACGGCACCAGACCATTCAGCTAAAGGGATAATCTACAATATTCCAGATTACGATACCCCCGAAGACATCGCCAGAAGCTTAACCAAATTCAATACCACCTCGCCTGTTCTCCAAGCTCGCCGACTTGGTCAAACCAACTCGGTACTTATCGTCTTCGATGGTAGCAAAGTCCCATATTGGGTTAGCTACAGGGGCACCCTGTACCGGTGCCGCGTTTTCAGAAAACAAATCGAAGCATGCATGATTTGCTGTACACGCGACCACCGTGCAGACGTCTGCCCAAACCCTCAAGTTCTCAAATGCTCGAGCTGTGGTACTGACGACCCTACCGACGACCACAAATGTGATCTCATTTGCGCAATATGCTCCGGCCCGCACACTACTTCATCTACTGAATGCAAGCAGCGATTCCAGACGCCAGCGTCCCGTCAACAACACCAAAAGCAGAAGACACAAACGACACAAGACGCCAATGCGGGTGACTGCAGAGGCCGCTCTTGGATTAGATTCATCCTTGGCAGCCGGTCTGAAAGCCGCTCGGTCTCCCGAGGACGCCAGAATACAGGGAACCGAAACCGCTCCCGGTCGCAGTCCTTCCCGCCCCTGGAGAGCCGTCCGGATTCAAAAGCCATCCTTTCACTGGGGGAGAAACAGGTGAGCTGGGCACAGAAGGCCTCCCGCAACACGCAGAGTGACAACACACTAACTAGCACGCAGAGTGCAGAGCTGCAGGCCCTAAGGGAGGAAATACATCGCCCGAAACAACTCACTCAGCAACAACTACCCTAAAATCGCTACCCTAAAATCACAAACTAAATCCTCCCCAATGGAGACCCCGCATGCACCCTACCCCTCCACAAAAGATGAAGTACCGGGTGATCCCTCACCCCCCAAACGTAAAGCGCTGCCGTCCTCTAGTACTACGCCTACTCTCACCGAAGTAGGAACCCTCAAAACCGCATTCGCGAAGATGGCACAACAAACACAACTTCAGACGCAGCAAATACAGCAGGAAACACAGCAACAAACCCAGCAGTTCCTACAGCAGTTGCAGCAATTAGTACAGCCAATTTGACAGCAAATACAACTATGCTCGCGGTTAGATGGCCTAGAAACTAAGGTCACTACTCTCGAGAAAAGAGGTTCAACACTTACTCTCGTGCAGGAGATTAGAGCGAAGTCATACGACCGACCGCCGGCCTCAACACCAGCGAAACCGCTGTTGAACCCCGCTACACTTGACGATGGCTGCCCGCAAAACGTATAAAATCTGGCAATGGAACTGCAGGGGATATCGCCAGAAACGGGGGAACCTCCAGCAGTTCATTCAAGCATCCTCCGCTCCTCCGGATATAATAGCCCTACAGGAGACGCATGGCGCAACAAAACTTCCCGGGTACAAGGCCTATGCACCATCGGGCGCTATAAATTTCAGCACTACCCTCCTAATTCAACGTAATCTTACGGCGATCCAACATACAATCGAAGGCATCGACATAGACCATGTTCTCACAGAGCTATTACCACAAAAACGTGACCACCAAAACATTTTTATCCTAAACTTATATACTCCCCACGAGAACGACAACGCAGATTTGGCACCCTCTTTTCAAGAACTCTTAAACTCGCACAGCACAATGGCCTAATTATAGTAGGAGATTTTAACACGCCCCACACAGCCTGAGGCTATTACAAAGACAGCCCCAAAGGAAGAGATTTATGGCTACATTCGCAACAACTAGGCCTCACACTCGCTACTGACCCCCATACCCCGACTCGACTAGGTAACAGTGTCTCAGTACATACAACCCCAGACTTAACTTTCTGCAGGCATGTAGACGTACAGCAATGGAGCAATACAGGGGAAAACCTGGGTAGTGATCACTTCCTCATATCGATTATCTTCACCTCAGGATTGTATCGAAGGAAAGGTAAACGAACTCTTCTGACTGACTGGGATAAATTCCGCACTTTCCGTGGCCAAACAGCCCCGCCAAAAATCGAAAATCTCGATGACTGGGTTTCCACCCCTCGTAAGGATATTGGCCACCACACTGAGGGGACTCTAGAAGAAATAAACCAAACAACGCCAGACAAATACCTCCTGCATCTGTGGCAGGCCCGAAAGTCAATCCAAACACGTTCCAAATCACAAAGGCATAACCGCGCGCTGAAACTGAAAATTGCGCAGCTTGATCAACGCATTGAGGATTACACCCTAAAAGTAGCTCACCAGCAATGGGGACAGGTGTGCGATAACGTGCAAGGACAATTAGGTCTTTCCCGCACTTGGAACTTTCTGCGGTACCTCCTAGACCCAGCCAACTGCAAAGCTATCCAATTTGATAGTCTGGCAAAGGTAATACACAAATACCCGGGAACCGACGCAGACCTCCTACGAGATTTAGAAACGTTATATATCAGCTTCCATCCCTCGACCACCCTTCCGACGTATGCTGGGCCTGCGAATCCCGAACTTGATGCCAACATCACGGAGGCCGAAGTGCGACTATCCATGACGCAGCTTCGCGTAAACTCCGCCCCTGGAGCAGATGGTGTCATCAACAAATCTCTCCGAAACTTAGACGATATATCCATCACAGCACTTACAGCTTTCATGAATGAATCTTGGGCGGAAAGCGAATCCCGGAAGCATTTAAGCATGCGAAGGTCACATTCATACCTAAACCGGGTAAACGGCTATCCATTGGAAACCTAAGGCCAATTTTTTTAACATCATGCATGGGAATAATAATGGAGCATATTGTCCTCAACCGACTCCCCGCCTATGTCGACGATAACCACATCATGCCACCCACTATGCTTGGCTTCCGTTCTCGACTCTCAGCGCAAGATGTGATGCTGCAACAATTCCCTTCAAGTTATACAACCCCCAATTGGCTCAGGTACCAAGGCTATTCTAGGTCTAGACTTAGCGAAGGCGTTTGACAATGTAGCACATGAGGCTATACTTACCAACTCCACTAAAAAAATCCCGGTCCTAGGACCTTCAACTACATTCGGGATTTTCTTACAGGCCGAACTGCCGAACTAAATTTTGGAGCCATCAAATCTTGCATATTACACTTGGCAGCCGCGGCACCCCACAGGGGTCCGTGCTGTCTCCCTTTCTCTTTAACTTGTCACTCTTACCACTCCCAGACAAACTCAACCGTATACCAAATCTGTCCCATACGTTATACGCCGATGATATAACACTCTGGGTGTCATCCGGTAATGACGGAGAAATTGAAGAAACTTTACAACTAGCTGTGGACGCTGTTACGGATTGCGTAGAGAGTACGGGCCTCTCCTGCTCCCCCACAAAATCTGAACATCTTCTCAAGCGTGGCAAACCAGGCGCTGGGGGTTATCGACAAATCTGGGTGTACGCTAAGGGACAACCTATACCAGAGGTATCTTCTATACGGGTTCTTGGAATTAACATCCAGAACAACGGCCGAAACACAGAGTCCCTCAATCGCCTCAAGGGCACTGTCTCTCAGACAGTGCGCCTTATACGCCGAATCGCCAACCGATACATGGGCATGAAAGAAACAGATCTCCTCCGTCTGTTCCAGGCATTCGTCATTAGTAGAATTACTTACACACTACCCTACCTTAAACTTAGCGCAGCAGAAAAACAACGTGTCGATTCCCTAATCAGACAGGCGTACATGTCCGCACTCGGCCTCCCCATAAATACCCCAACGGAGCGCTTCAACGCACTGGGAGTACACAACACTCTCAGTGAGTTAGTAGAGGCCCACTTCACTTCTCAGTACGAACGGCTAACCCACACACCGTCAGGACGCTTTATTCTTAACACCCTATCAATTGGTTACCCCGTAGCAAGGGAGGACAAAATATCCCTGCCCAAAAACCTGCGAGCTCAATTGAAGATTCCACCTTTCCCGAAGAATATGCACCCTGAATTTCATTCAGATAGGCGAGTACAGAGAGCCAAAAACCTACACAAGCAATACCATTCCAAACAAGACACTGTTTATGTCGCAGTGCCTTCAAGATTGTGACTCTAAATTTCCAAGGTCAACTGCTCACGGCCGACTCGGTCGTTACGAATGACCCGGAGGAAGCGGAGGAAGCGGCAATCGCCCTTGCGGTAAGCTCGACCTCGGCCCTACATATTATTAGCGATTCGAAAACCGCAATGAGGAACTACAGCAAAGGCAGAATATCCCCTCTATCACTAAAATTGCTGCTTGCCTCTCAGGCGACAAACCGTCCCATTCAGCTGATCTGGACACCAGCATATTCCTGCCTTCCGGGATATGAGGCTGCCCACAATCTCGACCGAGGACTCGTCAGCCGGGCAGTGGGACAACCCCTCATGAGGTCGGCGAGAGACCGTATGGATTCATATCAAGAAATTATACAATACTTACGACAAACATGTAGCTTATACCCTCCGGGACACAAATCACTCTCGAAGGCGCAGGAGGTCACCTGGCGAAAAAACAGACACATTCCTTCCCAAATCCTGTCACCTACGCCCATGCATATCCTGCATTATACACCCCATATTGTAAATTATGCCAACAGAGGGCCAACCTAGACCACATACTGTGGGCCTGTCCACGAGATAGCTCTCCGCGGGATCTGCAGCTCTCCACATGCGAGCAGTGGGAGGCCGCTATGCTCAGATCTGACCCGCAAATCCAACTCCGGGCCATCGAGCGTGCAACCCAGGTCGCCAGAGCCCAAGAACTCCTGGCCACCTAGAGCGGTAGCCCCTGCTGCCTGACTTCTTCCTCGTCAAATAAATGTTTATCCTCCTCCTCCTCGCTTCGCTGACACGAGATACGTCTTTGAATACGCCTGTGCCAAACGGATCACGGGAGCTTTCGTTTCCTAAGACCAGGCGAAGGCCTTCGACTGCGTAGATCATGGTTATCGGTTCGTCGTACTCTGCTTACTTGGTTTTACTGAAGAATTCAGCTCCTACTCGGCCTTTACACAGACCTTAGCAGTGAACTAGTACTGAATGGCCAAATTGCTGCCCCGCCGGGGTGGTGCAGCACACTCTGTTTAAAAAAACAATTGGAAGTCGCCCGACTATTGTGCCGGCGTACCCGGGTTCGAACCCGACCTCGGCGGCTGCGTTTCGATGGAGGCGATACGAAGAGACGTCCGTGTGCTGTGCGATGTCAGCGCACGTGAAAGATCCCCAGGTGTTCGAAATTACTCCGTAGCCTTCCACTACGACTCCTCTTTCACTCCCACATTCTCCCTTTCCTTACGGCGCGGTTGAGGTGTCCGCAGAAAACAAGTAAGTCCACGCCTTTAACTTCCTACAAGTCAATCAGTTCTTTTGGCCAAATTGCCGGCAGCTTTTCGATTGCGCGGGAAGTGTGTCAGGGTGCCCGTTCTCGCCGGTACCCTTCATACGTTTGCTCGAACCGCTGCTGAGTAGGGTCGCCGCAGACAGGCGTATTAGAGATTTTCCATCAGTAGGACAGGAAACTGTCGTTGTGTCGGCATACGTGGACGACATTTCACTCTTCGCACGAGAAAATGACAATTTCAACGTATTTTGAACATCAATTTAGAATACGCAGCATTGTCTGGATCGCAGCTCAACACGAAGAAACGTAATGCACTTCACTTCGGTCAGTTCAGGGGCCCTTTAGCCGCCGCCATATCGTTTGTGGACGCAGGGCGTGTACTTGCCTTGCTGTGATCCAAGCGGGGTTTTTCTCCGCACTTGAGACGTAGTTCTCTCGCGAGCAACGCACGCCCTTTCTCACACAGCGCGTTTCAACCTCAAGCTGCATGCTAAAGCCAGTGTCGTCAAGACACGAGCGTGCGTGTTCATCCTTTATGTGGTGCGTATCGCGACAATCCCGCGCCGTGTGACGAAGACTCGCGTCCCTTATGTGAAATTTTGTTTGGGATGGCAGGACAGCGCTAGTCGCCCGTCACATCCTACACCTTCCGAGGAGCAGGGGAGGCCTTGGCCTGCCGGGCATCCCGACAGTGGCTCGACTACATGCGTTAGGCTGGTGGAGCGGCTATTCGCTGACGAGACTTACCCTGGTCGGTCGCTCATCCTGTACTGGATGAGCACGGCGCGTAGTGTGCTTACACCCGAACATTACTTCGGTCCACCGGCGGACAGACCTTAAAGTAGGCGACCTACCAGCCATATGCATCAGAGAACTAGTTGCCGTTCGCTAGCTTTCAGCCGATGAGCAGCGAGAGACCGCTATCCCCAAATGGCGAGCAGGGGCAGCTTGTTGGCATCGAAATGAAGTGCGAGATTTTGACTGGCTTAGACGCTGGGGCGTCCTCACCACAAGGCAATGCCTTGGCAGATGGAGTATTGTAGACAATGACCAGTGTGCCATCTGCGGTGCTCCTGAGAGCCTCGCGCGTGTTTTTTTCGAATGTGTAGTTGCAAGAACAAAGTGGCGGTTCGCTTGCAGGATGTTTAGCGTCCGCATGAACCGCGGCATTAAGCGCCGGCGCAACCTGTTTGAACACTTTGTGTTCACTGCGGCTCTGTTTGCGTTGTGGCGTCGCAGTTGCCTCGCTGAAGCTCGCCGCACTGCCGCCTGCGCAATGTACCCAGCCTTGCAGAGGCTTGTTGTTGTGGCTGTAGGAAGAAGGAAAAGAAAATGAGTGGGCCTACTACTGGCTCTGTAGCTGAACCACCTCCGCTGTCTCGTGCGGACAGAAGACAGAAAGTAGAAGAAAAATATGAGGGAGAGAAAGACGCGTGCCGCAACAGCCGTCGTCCACAACCTAAGCGGAGGCGGGTGCAATGGTGTCCTACAACATATAAAAATTCGGTGGCTGGCTAACCACCGCCGCAAGCGGCGTTGACCTACCGTCTCAGCCCCGTAGGGCCAGGAACAGCCACCCTTCTCGGAAGTATCTGTCTGGACAGTTAGAAACGGACGGTGAGACGCGGTTTCTGCGGTGCTGGCACACACGCTTCTTTGTTGTACGGTGGAGCAGAGTTGAGATGCCGGTCGTCATTTTTAGAACACTCCTTCTATTGTTTTCCCGTCTCTAGAGAATCATGTTTTGAGTTTTTATGTATATGTACCCTATAGCGTCTGAGTAATGTGCGTTTTTGTACCCTTGTTTTGTATTATGGGCCCAATAAATTCCCTTTATATGTTGTACGGGCGAGCAGACTTGAGATTCCGGTCGTACTTTATTAAAACCCCCTCCTTTCTACTGTTTTTCCTACCTACCTACTTACCTACCGAAACCTAAGGCGAAAAATAGCCACGCACAATAAGAAAACCGAGGAATATGCAATTATACTCGGTGAGCAAAACTGGAAAAGCAGGCGCGATCAAATGGGCGGCAAGATGGGCCTTTCTACGACGTGGAGATGTTACGATATCTTCTTGATGCCGACAGTTCGAAAACAGTCTAACACAAAGCAAAAAATAACAATAGCAAAGGCAAGACACGTGTTCAAGGAATCTAGCACACATCAAACAATAACAGTAGCAAAGGCAAGAAACGCGTTCGAGGGGATGGACGTGGAACTAATAAGTAAACTAGTAGATATTTATGTCAGCGATACAACATCCTTCTCTCTTGCGCAATACGCGGGTCCTCCGAACGAGGCCTTCGACGCGCTCAACACAGAGGTAGAGGTTAGAGCCGAAATCCTGAGCTTAAAGACGCGATCAGCCCCCTGCCCCAATGGCATAACAAACAAGTTGATAAGAAATCTAGACGACGCCTCCATAGCGGCACTCACCATCTACATGCAAGAAGTATGGAGTAGCGGTCGTCTCCCTCAGCAGGGGAAAGCTGGAAACGCTGTGCTAATTCCAAAACCTGGCAAACCACAGAAATGGGAAAACCTTCGACCCATTTAACTGACCTCATGCATTGCAAAGCTCATGGAACGTGTAATCTAATTAAGGCTAACAAACTTAATCGAGCAAAACGACCTGTGGCCACACGAGAGGGTCGGGTTCCGATCGGGCCTGTGCATGCAGGACGTCATGCTCCGTGTACAACACTACATCATTGACACGACATCCAGAGACGCGAAGGTAATCTTAGCACTAGATCTAACAAAAGTATTTGACAACGTAAAACACCAGGCAATTCTCGCTGGACTGCAGGTGTTGTGTCCGTTGTATCCTACGCGGCCGAAAGGGGATCTCCCGTACTCCCCGCTAAATTCCGAATTCTTCATATATAACCCAAAATCAATTAGGTACAAGCGCGACTTCAACTTCGAGATTAATGTCGATGGCAAAACCGCCACAAAAGTCCAGCAAACCAGAAACCTCGGACTGTTTATTAAAGAAGGTGGATATAACGACGGAACTATAAGAAAACTGACTAAAATACGCGACGTAAGTAACCGGGATATTCAGGAGGATTGCACTGGGAGTAGTAGTAGTAGCAAAAAACATTTATTTTAACAGAGGAGTTCGGGGCGCGCAGGCCCCTGGACCCCCGCACGGCCCCACTACACTCAAACGTTCATGTTCCTACAGTTCATGGCGTCGGCAGCTCGGTCTGTGGCGGTCTTTTGCCGCACTGGGTCCTCAGAAAATAGCAAGGTCTCCCATTCCTCCCAGGTGGTGAAGTGCTCCAGACCCCGCGGGGGAGGATCTGCCGGGCATTGGAATAGAATGTGGGCGAGGGTGGCGGTGGGATGATTGAAAAGGGAGCAGTGAGAGTGGTCGGTGAGAGTGGGGTGGTAACGGGACCTAATGTAAGGGGATGGGAGGGTTCGCGTCTGGAGGCAGCGCCATAGTGTTTGGTGACGGTTGCTGAGGGAGGAGTGAGGCGGGGGGTAGATCTGTCTCTCGACCCGGTAGGCCTGAGTCAACTCTTTAAACGTGTGCATGCGCTCCCGGGAGAACTCCGACGTGGGGACCGCCTGTGCCCGGCGTATTAGACCTCGGGCTAAGCTGTTGGCGGCCTCGTTACCAGGGTTCCCCGAGTGCACAGGCACCCAGATAAGCTCCACGTGGCGGGGCGGGTTGGCAGTGGGCGAGGTGAGTATGCAAAAAGTAGAAACATGAACTCGCACACGTGCGAAATTTAGTAGTGCAGTTTTTGAGTCAGTATATATCTAGCTTCCGTGTGGGCAATTGCAAGGGCGATGGCTGCCTCCACGGCCACTTCTGAGGAGGTAACAGAGGGGAGGTGGAGAGTTGCAATGGACTGAAGGGTATTGTTCAGCGCAGCTGCCGCCGCCTCATCGCCCGAGCATGCGGCGTCCACCCATACGGCATCCGTCCTGGAGCCATAATATTTGTGGAGCGCCTTTGCCCGGGCTCGGCGGCGGGGCTCGTGGTGTTGTGGATGGGAGTTTCGGGGAAGGGGCTTGACAAGAAGGTTGGAGTGGATAAGGCGTGGGATGGAGAGGAGTGTGAGGTCGTTAGCTGGGATGTGCACTGGCAGAGGCCTTAAAGAGAAAAGCCTCTTGAGACTGACACAGGTGTACATAATAAGCCAAATATGTTATACCGCACCATTCAACATCAGGGCCAATGAAAGAGGTAAGATAGACGCGCCTATCAGGCGTCTCGTCAAGCGGGTGCTGGGTCTACCCATCTCCTCCTCTATGGACTGCCAATTAGAAATGCAAGTGCATAACAAGGGGAAGGAACTTGATGAAGCGGTGAGAATCGCTCAACATGAAAGATTAAGTAGGATAAGGAGGGGTCGACCCATCTTAGAATGGGTGCGTCGAAAAACAAATAGGGGCACAGCCGACAAGTTTGCGTTACCGCCACAATGGGACGAACATCATCGTCCTTTTCTCCCTCGCAACATCGCAACATACCATCAGAATATCACAAGGAGAGAAAAAAGAGTTATGAAGCACTAGTTAAAAAAGCCAACGAATTGAGGGTACAAGTCGCCATCGTAGACGCTGCAAGCGGACGATCAGGGCCGCCGTCACCGTCATAGTCGATGGTAACGGTGCACCAGTCGTCTCCGCCACCATCCGAAGCAGAAACATAGACACGGCTGAAGAAGTCACAGTAGCGCTCGCTTGCGTAGGAACGAATGCTAACTTCATCTTTAGCGACAGTAAAACTGCTATCTGGAATATCGCAAAAGACAGGGTCTCGCAAGACAACGCGTGCATTCTATAAGCTGCAGCTAAAATTGATCGCAAAATCACCCTATTTTTGGTGATTTGCAAAGTTTGCAAAGCAATAACAAAATCATCAAAAATTATAGATTAGGAAGACGTCTGATGCCTCCGCCGGAGCCTGGCTTTATTAATCAAGAGGCAGTAGCCTGGCGGCGATTACAAGCTGGTTAACTTCCCAAACCCTATCTGGTTGTTTCACACCCGGATAGATGAGAGTAAAAAGGACAAATGTAAAGCCTGTGAAGTGGGGGGGGGGGGGACAGTCGACTATATACTTTGGGAATGCCCTAAATCTTCGAGCGCTAGGCAGAAAATAGAGAAGCCTGGGTAACCGTGCTGCGAAGCGACGTCCCCGCTGACCAGCAAAAAGCCGTCCGCCTGGCGGCTGAGGCCGCAAATAAGCAATGTATATTCACCAGTCTTAATCACGGAAGTTCCAGCCCCCGTTCATCAGGCTTGCGTGCCAGGAGCGGGGAGCAGGGGCTCTCTTAAATCGGTGGAAAATAGTTTTAATCAATCAATCAATCATGCTTATACGAAGCTTACCTTGCCTAGGATTCGATCCAGGCGTTCGTGCGGCGCCTTTCGTTTGGAGTTTTCTCGAACGCCGCACCACAGAGATATATAGAAATAGACGCAGTACAGCAGGCATCAGCGGGTATGTGGGTGGCTGCTCCTGGCCTTGATGGGGCTGCGACAGGTAGGCCACCGCCGCTTGCGGCGGGGGTAGCCTGCCACCGAATATATATCTGTTGTAGGCCATCATTGCGCTCGCCACAGCTTCGGTGCTGGACGACGGCTGTTGCGACGGGCGTCTTTCTTTCCCTCTTCCTTTTCTTTCTTCTGTTTTTTTCTCTTCTGTCTGCACGAGGCAGCGGAGGTGGCTCAGCTACAGAGTCAGTAGCAGGCCCGTGCATTTTATTTTCTCCTTCCTACAGTCGGAACAACTGTAAAGAAAAGGAGAAAGATGGCAGTGAAACATGACAGAAAGAGGTGCCGTAGTGAATTGCTTCGAACGACCTCAAAGCTTTCTTCATGGCAGTCAAGAATTGTGAGTGGAGTGTTTCTTGAATTAGTATGTGTGGAGAAGTAATAAACATTTTCTGTAATTGTGCGTACATGTCTTGCTAGAAATATTTGCCTGAATCTATTGAAAATGTAAAACAGCTGATGAGCCAGCTGTGCTAAAATTTCGCATTAGGAAGTAACGTAATTGTCGTCAAATGTTTCATTTCTTCTTTTAAAATGTTCGCAGACGACTGCGTTATTTAAAGCTTTATATATAGTCCACTCTATGTACAAAGCCTGTAAGATGACTTAGAAAAAAGTGCTATGTGGTCTGCCGGCTGCGACATGACTTTGAGCGCTAAAAATGTGTACTCGTCACATTTTCGAGGAAGCTATTCTACCCATCTAATGTATACACTATCGACCATGCAGCCTTGAACAAACATCAAACGTATAAATACCTAGGGGTATAAACACTTAACTGCTGACCTGAGGTGGCCAAAGCAGGTAAGTACATCGTGCAAAAAGCTGCTGGTATGTAGGGCTTGGTAAGAAGAAATTTCAGCATTTCCCAAAGAATATAAAAGAAAAAGTAGCATTTTACTAAAGTCCGAACTGTAATCGAATAGGCATCATTGTACTAGGACTCAAGAACGTTTTGATAAACTTGAAAAAATTAAGAAAGCAGCAGCTCGCTTTGTCCTTAAAAATTATGATAGTACACTTAGTTTGCAGAAAGTGAAAGCAATCTTCATTGCCCTGACCTCAAAACTCGAAGAAATCTGAGCTTTAGATTTCTGCACAATATTCACTATTCGAAGACTGTTATTGATTGAAAAAAATATTTGAAGCCGTCGTTCCATGTTTCGAAGCGTAGGAACCACATTTTAAAGCTTTTTGAAGTTACTTTTAAACGACGTGCTCCGCTGCTACTAGAACACTTCGTGAATGAAATGTTTTGCCTCCACATGTTGTTAATAATGTGTCAAATGGACACTTTTGTGTACAAAAAACGCCTTAGGAAAATGGACGTCAACACGTTGGCAAGTAAACTAATAAATACTAAAAAATAAAAACTAATAAAATAAATAAATAATAAATACTAATAAATAATAAATAATAATAAATAAATAATAAATACTTAAAGGGAACTCACTCGCAATGCAGGAAAAGGACCAGGAAATTAACCAGCACGTATTGAGGAGTGGAGGACGGAGAAATAAACAACATTAAACGGCAGGTAATACCACAGAGTCTAAAAACTTAAATAATTCAACTGAAAGAAGCCATCCCTAAACATATATAGTAAAGGAATACTCGGATAAAAAGGAAGCCTTGTCTCCTGTTTGAATCTAGATCAGGGTGTTTAAGAAGTCGAAGCTACAATAGAAAGATTATTCAAGAAGTTTAAACTTGTGGTATGTGCCCTAGATGCCCACATACAATTGAACATACTATACTGGAGTGTGGCAGTAAACATCCAGATGTCGATGCATACACAGTCACCATGGCCGAAGCTCTGGAGTTTACAAAGGAAGCATGAATGAATCAGTGATAGTGGATAGAAGGCGAAATTCGAAAGATTGCTGAATAAATGGTAGCCAACCACTTGGGCCGCTTCTTGTCTAATCTGGCTCAGACTACTGCACCACTGCACGCTTTTTTGTGCAAAGAAAACGAATGGCCCTGAGGGTGCGATCAAGAAAATGCGGATGCTTCCTCATATGGCTTGGGAGCTGTCCGTTTCCAAACGCTAAATAACGGGCTACGACTACCAATTGCCTATGCGCCTCGTTGGCTCACTAATGCCGAGCAGCACTACTCCCAGATCGAAAAAATAGCGTTAGCTTTAACATGGGCTGCCGAGAGGTTTGATGAGTACATAAGCGGAATTGTAGTGACTTTTGAAACTGATCACAAGCCTTTGGTTTTGTTGGAAATGATTACAATCGATGTCATGCCACCGAGAGTGCAGCATTTTCGACTGTGTTTGATGCGCCATCAGTACAATGCGGTGTATGTGCCGGGGAAAGCGCTAATTACCGCTGACATTCTGCCATGAGCTCCCGTGTTCTCGAAACATGACGGCAATTGCTTGACTGTATCTGAGGTCACGTCATGCTCTAAAGCATGCCTGATGGGCTTGGAGACAGGGGCGACCTCCTTGCAAAGGTGAGAGAATGTCAAGCACGGAACGAAGTTTGTAAAGCGCTACGGAAACTCTGTAAAGATGGGTGGCGTGGAAAACAATACGTTCTTTGCTTTCTTGCACAGTACTGGCAAGATATAGCGCTTAATAGTTGTTGATGGGTTGATAAAATGAGCTAGGCTTGTCGTGCCTCACTCACTAAGAGACGAAGTGCTCCGAAAGCTGCATGATGGTCACCAAGGCATCGCAAAATGCCTTGGTGATCTGGACTAAGTGCTCAGTTAGTACAAGGGGTTAACAATTGCAAAATATTTGCTCAACATGCAGCGAACGGTACAGAACCAATGTTCGCTTCTGAAACACCTGGTTTTCCGTGCGGCAAGGTTGGGGCTGATATGTGTGTGATTAAGAAACGCCATTACTTGGTGGTTGTCGATTACCTGTCGCGATACCCTGAAGTAGCATTCCTGCCGTCAACAAAAGCCACAGCTCTCATTGAACGGCTCAGCGCATTTTTGCGCGTGATGGTATCCCCGGGCGTGTTCTCACGGATAATGACCCACAGTTTGAGAATTTTGCAAACATGTACGGCTTCCGACATGTCACTATGAGTTTGAGGCATCCTCAAGGCAACCGAAAGGCCGAAAGTATGGTACAGACAGTTAAGCACCTTGTGCAAAACTCCGAAGTCCCATATTTGGCTCTTTTTTAGCCTACAGAGCAACATCAGGAATTCTTGGACTAAGTCCAGCTGAAATCATTGTGGGAAGATGCCTCCGGACCCGAGTTTCTATGCTGCCACAACTCCGAAGCTCTGGACAAGAGATCCAGAAACGCATAACGGCAAAAGACCGCTCTAAGCGAGAACAACAGACGCGGTATTTTAACCAACGCCACAGAGCCTAAAGCTCTCCCGAAGTTGAAACCTGGTGATCTGGTTGTAGTAACTGACCTTAATGTAAAGGCCAAAGTCGTTACACCAGCACCAAATCTAAGATCATATTTGGTCAAAATGGAGGATGGGGTCATGATCCGGTGAAATAGGAGAAATCTCAATCGCTTGCCAAGGGATGACCTAGACCTCGGCTTGTACGATTTCCCCGTGAGCGAAAATGAATGTGATCCCACCGTGTCGGTTTCTCTTAGCGAGATCTTCTACAGAGACTGCAGAATAGAACGCAGAAACGCAGATACCTCGGAGTCAGACCGTGACAATGTGAGCAAGATTAACGAGAAAACCAGTGAGGTTCGGCATCAATTAGGAGAAGTGAATTTTTTGTTAATCTGGTTGTCGACAGTGTTGTGCCCCGAAATGCTTGCGCTGTTTGTCGCCATAGATGCTGGAAAAGGGGGGATGTGCTGGAAGCCTCTTCATGCGTGCTGCGTACAGCAGCCAGCAGTCACGCGTGGCTGCTGGCTACTGTATGTATCCCAAGAACTAATAAACGGCGAGACGTATTTCCTCGCTCGCCGAGAGCAGACGTGTTTCTGGCCGCCCCACAGAGCACCGGATGTACGTCGTCGACATACTTCTGAGCGGCGTCGCGAACAGTACAGGGAACTCCTGGAAGCTAAATCGAAATTAATCACTGGTATTTAAAGATAACCTGGGTGTAATAGTAAAGACGTTAAAGTTTAAGGGGTCATCATCATCATCAGCAGCTTGACTACACCCACCACAGGGCGAAGGCCTCTCCCATATTCCTCCAATTAACATCCGGTCCTGTGCTAGCTGTATCCACTTGATTCCTGCGAACTTTAAACCTTATCCGCCCATGTAACGTTCTCCGCCCCTGCTACACCTGCCTTCCCTTAGACTCCAGTTTGTTACCCTAAGCGACCATCGGTTATCCTCTCTTCGCACTATATGCCCTGCCCATGCCCAATTCTTCTTGATTTCCACTAGAATGTCAGTAACTTGACTTCTGTGACCCACTTTGCACAATTCCTATTTCTTAATGTTAACCCTATTATATGTCGCTCCATAGCCCTCTGCGTTGTCCTTAACTTAAGTAGAAGCCTCTTTGTTAGAGTTATTTAAGTTTAAAAGCTAAAAATCAAAAGGTTGAGCATGGTGATGATTATCACCACCCCGTTTCAAAGGGGAATCTCCATCCATCCATCCATCCATCCATCCATCCATCCATCCATCCATCCATCCAGCGCTTCACTAGGCTCTTCAATGCCTTTAGATGTCTCTCTGCCGCCCTGACTTTTCTGATATTTGTAATAGAGTGGATATCGTCCATCACCGAAGTTCAGCTAGACCTGGACCACAGTTTCGGGTTAAAACATAGAAAAGCACAAAAAGACCAACGATTTGTTTGCCGGTACTCGGGGAACAAAACAGCTCACGACACTTCCACTGGCAATGCGACGTATACGAAGTCTTGGGCGCAACATACGACACAAGTATGAGACTTATGTCCAGGTGCACTTCCTATGCGCCGTGGAAGGAAAAGTGCAAACACGACAATCAGAGGTACCCATCATTCCTCTTTCGCTTCTTCGCCTCCGCAACTGGGAACTGGAGTTATATTCTTCGGCAGCGTGTGAGCCTACGTTAATGGGTACCTCTGATCCTCGGTGGTGGAGGGCGGTTAGACGATTCATTGCAGTCGGTCTTGTCACCTAGCGAGTTGCCGAATAAATTTGCTCAGTTTTCTCCATACCTTTTCGCACCACGCACGGCTGCTTTCCGGTGAGCAGTATAGGTAATTCATCCCTCGACTACACTGTCTCTCGCTCTGGTTGCATGCTAGCCTACCGGCATTAATGACTCGCATCAGTTTCGCTGTGCACTGCTTCTGTGTCTCCCGTGGCTCACGCGGCTGGCTTGTAACCGCCTTTCTCTGGTTAGGCAAAATTCCTCCCACAAACAAATCGTGAGAGTGCGCTCGCTCGCTTTATTGTTTCTTTCGACTCAAACAGCCAGTTTTCTCACGCATTAAGTTCTAGCATTCCGCTTCCTTTACATCCGAGCAGTACCCTCTTTCTCATCTTTCACTACTGGCTTGCTCTAATCTCATTTAGGTGTAACCGTGCTCTTTTCAGCAGGAAGAAAAGCAGACTCGGCCATGTATATACCTTATTCTTCTATTTCTTCAGAGCGCCCTCCAGAAACATTAACTGTCGAGACCTGCTCAACCGCTGCCTCATTGCCGTCTTTTTTATCTGCCAGTCTTCCGTCAGCCCTTTCAGCTTCTAGGCCTTATTATAAATTATGCGCAGTTATCTCCCTTTTTCCGGACGCACCGCCTCCAACGCACCGGCCCCCATTTCCTCGACCTCTTCACCGTGCTCATTTTTCTGTCTCCGCTTCATATTTACACTTCCTGATTCCGCTTCTACAATATTCTGTTCCAATTGTCCCAACTCCATTAGCTAAAAAAAAAACATTGTGAATGTTTAAGCATGTCTTGAAGTTTGTCACATGGTTTAAAGCTGTAACAAGCGCCCCGCCGTGGTGGTGCAGTTGTTAGGGAGCTAGGCTACTGTACCCAAGGAAGCGGAATTGAATCCCGGCTGCGGTGGCCGCTTTTCGATGGAGGCGAAAAGCAAGACGCCCGTGTGCCGTGTGATGTCAGGGCACGTTAAACAACCCTAGGTGGTTAAACATTCAGGAACTGTTCACTACGGTGTCTCTAAGTAGCCTAAGTCGCTGTGGGACATTAAACCGCACAAATTAAACTAAAGCAAATCTGTGTGTAGTATAGTTGTGCATGTCTTAGCAATAGTGTCCGTTGTTTGTTGCTTGAAATTGGGGGATGGTCATGCTTCACATATTACATGCGTCAGGCCCGTGAGCCCCTATTTTCATACCGTGATTGTTTTTTTAGTTATTATTCGGTAAAGAACGGGGATAACCTGTTTTACGTTTCGGTGGATATCTACAACCAATTAGGTTAAGCTCACAGCGCCTTTTTATCCCGCAACTCTTTATATGCACTTATATTAACGCCCCACATTTTCAATGTAGTAAGATTTGGCTTGGGATTTCAAATTACAGCCGAAAGACTAGAACACTTAAATTACTGCAAACTAATTCTAAATAGGTATTTCTCTCCACGTAAAGATTTCGGTACTTTCGCAGCTGTGGGGCCACGCCGACATTTTTGGCAATGTGAAAAGATGAGACGGACAAAATCAACTGCTCAGGCGGTTTTCAAGAACTGAA
This sequence comes from Amblyomma maculatum, assembly GCA_023969395.1. NCBI lineage: Eukaryota > Metazoa > Arthropoda > Arachnida > Ixodida > Ixodidae > Amblyomma > Amblyomma maculatum. The sequence continues at coordinate 20,499 of JAJIZL010039378.1, forward strand.
CATGATTTAATGATAGCGAGGAAATAATAATTGGGTAAAAACAGAAAAGCCGAAATTATCATTGCTTCATAGACCGCAAGTTTTATGTGAATGTCCGATTATATCATAAGGACGTTGAGATCAGCCTAATGAGGGTCCCGTATCGTTGGCGGACCGGGGTACCACTATTTTCTTCTCTTGCGTTGGGTTGTGGTTCAGCCGGATGAGGTAGACTGCGTAGGCGAAGGCAGCGACGAAGGCAATTACGAGAGCCACAACGCAAGCCAATGAAAGCTTGGTTGCTATGGTTGGGAAGGGTTGCTCTCCTGGTGGAGTGGCTTCTGAGCTGGCCTCAGTCGAGGTGTGGTCCTCTGCGTGAGCAGGAAGCAGCGTAGTGTGTATTAGTAGGAAACTTGCTTTGTTCACACGTCCATAGCGTTCTTTTAATAGCATAGCCCTCGCTTAAATTCTTCAGTGTGTTGCAGCACTAAATAATCCGGCGGTGATTCCGTTATATGCAAAGAAGAAAAAGAGGCCGAAGCCAAAGAGCAATTGAGAACAGACGTCAACAGGAAAATGATTCCTTCTTGATGAGTTCTGCCGCTCAAGCAAGAGCTATAAAAACCTATTAAGCTGGGAAAATGAGCACGTGAATATGAGTGTTCCCTGTAGTAAGTGCCACATTTTGAACAGAACCATGCTTGGTCAATGAATACCATATGTACATACAATTCCACTGCCTTATGAAGAAAATATTGTGGAATAACGCATCGCTATATTGCGTGGTAAAATGGAGAAAAGTAGAGAGAAAATGGCTTTGACATAAAGTAATAGATCGAGCAGCAGCTAAAAGCAAGGAAAACAGAGATGCGTTTCATATTTTTTTCGTCCTTTTAAATCAAGGATTTACCATTGTGCTTGCATTATGTCTGAAATGCATGCTCTGAAAATAGATGAAAAATCACACTTAGGTGAGAGTAGGACCGAACCAGGAACCATGTGCTCTACAAAGAGTGCGAATACGACGGCTATATAGACTTCCGCTTGCAGGGGTATCTATAATATTTTAACCTAACCTAACCATAAGAAACGGGACTTTAAGGACTTTAAAAATTACAGACCAATCAGCTTACTGACTGTTACGTATAAGGTATTTACTAAGGTAATCGCTAATAGAATCAGGACAACCTTAGACTGCAATCAAGGAAAGGATCAAGCAGGGTTTCGGAAACGGTACTCTATTATCGATCATATTCATACCATCAATCAGGTGATAGAAAAATGCTCGGAATATAACCAGCCCTTATACATAGCATTCATTGATTACGAAAAAGCATTTGACTCAGTTGAAACCTCGGCGGTGATGCAGGCATTGCAAAATCAGGGGGTACGTGAAAGTACTGGAAGATATATATATATATATATATATATATAGTGGCTACACAGCAACCATAGTTCTGCATAGAGAAAGTAACAAAATTCTCATAAAGAAAGGTGTTAGGCAAGGAGACACAATCTCCCCAGTACTATTCACAGCTTGTTTAGACGAAGTATTCAGAGACTTGGAATGGGAGCAGTTAGGGATAAGGGTAGATGGAGAATACCTCTGTAATCTGCGATTTGCTGATGACATTGCCTTGCTAAGCAACTCGGGGGGGTGAACTGCAAATAATGATTGATGACCTAGACAGGAAAAGTAGAAAGGTAGGCTTGAAAATCAGTATGCAGAAGACTAAGGTAATGCTCAACAGCCTTGGGAAGGAACAGCAGTTTACATTAGGTAGCGAAATACTGGAAGTAGTAGGCGAATATGTCTACTTAGGACAGGTAGTAACCGCAGATCCGGACCATGAAAAGGAAATAACAAGAATAATAAGATTGGGATGGAGCGCATTTGGCAAGCACTCGCAGGTTAGGACTAGGAGCTTACCGGTATCGCTCAAGAGGAAAGTATACAACAGTTGCATCTTACCTGTACTCACCTATGGGGCTGAAACGTGGAGGCTAACCAAGAGAGTTCTACTTAAGTTGAGGATAACTCAGAGGGCTATAAAACGAAAAATGGTAGGGGTAACATTAAGAGATAGAAAGTGTGCAGAGTGGGTTAGAGAAATAACTCAAGTTGCCGACATTCTAGTGGAAATTAAGAAGAAATGGACATGGGCAGGACATGTAGTGCGAAGAGAGGATAAACGATGGTCGCTGAGGGTAACAAACTGGATTCCAAGGGAAGGAAAGCGTAGCAGGGGGCGGCAGAAAGTTAGGTGGGCGGATGAGATTAAAAAGTTCGCAGGGGTCAAGTGGATGCAGCTAGCACAGAACCGGGTTAAGTGGAGAAATATGGGAGAGGCCTTCGCCCTGCAGTGGGTATAATCAGGCTGATGATGATGAACCATGCACTATATTAAGCATCAAACTCTCGGCGAGATCTGCGGACCTAGTGTGTCTTACGTTTGAAAATTGTAACACGACATATTATTAAGTGATGAGAGCGGGCAGCATTTAGCTGTGTGGCATCGAGACAGCCGAAACATCCAACATCAGACATTGCCATCACGACCGCCTCTGATTACCTCCTAGCCGACTCACACCTTGAGGGACATGCAGTAAAATTCATTTATCAACCCGGACCTGCTGTTTATATATGGTTTTTATCCAACCCTCCTGACCAAGCTGCTCCTATTCCTAAGCCAAAGCGGAGCATCTTTTTGCCTACCCCACAGCCATCCTCTGCATACATTACTACAACCCATCTAATTCTTACTGGAAGGCGTGGCTGGCCGCAGCGGCTTACACTGATGAGTTGGATTTATTGCGCTTAGTGGAAGAACTTATTTGAGGTCTTTAGTTAACCTCTATAAAGTATTTTTAACTTTTTTTTCTAAGCAACAGACCTTACAATAAGGGACAGCAGGGGCTCCATTGGGGGCCGGTTTGAGAAAAGGCTTCAACCATTGATATCAAGAAATGAATAATGAGAAGTGCTTTTTTTACGTTTTGTACTGATGCAAGAAAGATTACATAGAATCATTTCACGCCATAGAGATAATTTGTTGGAAAATAAATGCAAAACGGCGCAGATGTCTCAAGGTGGAGCCGGCCAAACCTTGCTCTATAACAACAAATATGTCCTTTATCTCGCTATACCAAGAGCGGCGTGTAAGCAGTTTCGACATCTTGCCTTTTAGGATGCCTTTCGGCATATTTAACTTCGAAGATGTTAAAAGCTTTTCACGTCTTTCATATAGGTGCTGTAAAGAGCCATGTCCTCCCTCTTTGCGGAGTATTGTAAAATTAGTAGTCTTGATGTCACAAGGTTATTTGGAGGTCTGTGTGTAGACGCCCCCATCTTTAGTTCAAATTCATTGATGCACTTCCGGCAACATGCTCTACGTCAGACGCTGTGGAAGGCTGTCGCTAGCGGACATTTTTAAACCTTGTTGACACCGAATTTAAATGCTACCGTCCTTATCACGCAATACAGTGGTCCCCATATCACAGTCGGTAAAGCATCGTAGGCGCGACAAAGGCTCGTTCGTTTGGATCCCAATGACTTCCTGTGCTCGTGCTTCACATTTCAGGATTGGCCACATAACATGCGTTAAATTCTACGGACATATTTTAGGGTATGACACATGAGCGCTAATGACTCCCATTTCAATGTCTTGTGGATCGTAGTTCGGCACATGCATTGTGCTAGCACTTAATCACTCACCCCTTGGTTTTTGCCTCTATTATCTCTTATGGGTTGAATACCTAAGCAAAGTACAGAATCACGTCAAAGGCCAATGACACTGCGCACGTTAAAGATCCCCAGGTGGACGAAATTCCTTCGCAGCCCTCCACTTCGGCTCCCCTTTCTCTTTATCCACTTTCACTCTCACCTTCAACCCTTCCCTTACGGCGCGGTTCAAGAGTCCACAGAAACAAGTGTGACAGATACTGTGCCTTTCCCTTCCCGTGGTCCAATTAACAAATAACAGCGCCATAGGCATGACGCCCCATATTTAGCAAGCCCTACGGACGAGTCTGCATCGTATAGGATTTTGCCCCACGGTTCGCCCAAGAGTCCTGGATGGTTCCATGACATAGATATGGCGGCCATGTTTAGGCAAACCGTACGAATATGCCTTCGTGCTGTTAGTGTAGCGTGGTTCACTGCTCCTCTAAGAGACCTGGGATGTTGGAACTTCAGCTCACCGTGCACGTTTAATACGATGTAACAATTCGCACCAATTGTGATGTGTAATAGTCTTGCTCCGTCACAAAATGGAGTAAGCAATCCGTAACCAACGATTTAACATGACAACTAGGTAAATCCAAAAAATTCCAGTGTTGGTTCTTCCTCAGGGCCAACACGCAGACAATGCCAGATTATCTTGCGAAACTGGCTGTGTCAAAGTTATATTAGTATTGTTCAGAATTTTCGTAACTGCGTTTAACGAAAATAATCACTTCGCTCTTTCATTGTGTTCGGCGGCTTTCGGCTATCCAGATTTTTTTCCCAGGAAGAAGCAGGTAAAAAAAGAATGCGTTGGTATATAAACATAAAGAAAAGCAATCGTTCTGTTGTAGCGAACTAAGTTGTAACACTTCGTGCGATCTGTCCACTGCAGTCTATAGTGGGAGCAAAGGACGTCATGCAGCCATATATAATATGGTCATACTTTGCCAAAGCACGTGGCGATCATAAACTAAGCAATAAATTTACATCTTATAATAGGAGATGCCAGGGTTTTACGATATCACAATGGTAGTCAATATGATAGAAGCGCTTCATATCTTACAACCATTATTCCTACGAAATGCATTGTACAAGGTCGAGCTTCTGATTATATGTAATGGCTCCCGTGTACACACGTTTGTTCTCTTGCTGCCCGTTGGTATTGGCAAAGTCTTGCACTACAATTGGCGGAAACTGATGAAATCCGAGTTATAAAGGTAGATCCAAGCACCAAACATTAATAACTTCTTCGTTACCCCTAATGGTAACAGTATCAGTTAGTAAACTAAAACGTATATTTGAACGCTTGCTCTTACGGATATCCATGCATTAAAGACAAGTTCGATATTGTACCTTTGAAGGGTATGCGACGCAAATTTTCCTGGCTACTTTCAAAGCTGGCGAGACTGGATCGTCGGGCAGAGGAGGATACCCCTGATGTCGGTCCATCAGCGCTCCCCGATCCAAGGCTTTCGAAGCTGTTGACGGGTGCCCGGGTACCCTCTTCGCTCATGGCCGAGAGCTGCTGCAACTCGGTGTAGCTGAGACCCATCGCCTCCAGAAGGTCTCGGTCGATGCCGAGGCTTCCACAGCGAGAACGGCTGTTCCATGACGTTGTCGTGGCTTCGCTCGTATCTTCCCTCGACATGCTTTGGACGGACATCGTCAAAGTCGAGCAATTCTTCGTATACTTCTTCTTCGACAAAAACGGCGCGTGGTGAGAATGTAGTATCAACGCCGCACGTGAGAAGCTTTATTCTGCTTAAACTTCATCGTCCGCATTGTACATCACAATCATGGCGCCACGATTGTACTTTTCCCCATTTGGGCTTCAGCGAATGAAATCAGCTGCGGCCTTGGCTCAACAACCGCGCTGACGCGCCTGGCCGATATGTCCGGGGTGGTTTCTTCGTCCGTTGCAGGCAGTCGGCGCCCGTGATGGTGCAACTCACTGCCAGTTCACCGCGCAGGCTGCAACCATTGCCAACATAGCCTACTGCAGCTGAGACTGGGCTGTAGAGTCACGGCCGCCGCTAATTTCGTACACTCAAACCACGATTGAGAGCATCTGAATCGCGGCGCTCGAATGATTTACTCACGAGATATTTTTGTATTTCGCCGACGTTTTAGCGCTTGGATAAACAATACGCGTACGTCTTTGTTTATCGGCATTAAAAAGAATGGGGGTTCCATAAGGCGCTCTCCAACTTGGCAAATCAAATTTATTGTTTAAGGACAGTGCTTATTAAGCTAGAAAAGTAATAATTATTGGTTAATTAAATGCAAAATAAGGAATTGGCTGTGGTGTACTAAATGGCTGGTAACTGTATAAAAGTACAGTTTCTGGCCTATCTCAAATGTTTTGTTTTAACCCCCCTTGGCTAAAGTTAGATTAAACATGCGATATATTAGGCTAGTGCGTTTTTACCTAACAGACCTCGTTGTAACTGTAGATGCGTGACAGTATTAATAAAGGTAGGTATTAAGGGAATGCAGAATATACTGTGCGGTAGTGCAAATGTGGAAGGGTGGGTATTCGCGAGCGAACATCCGAAGATGGCGATAGTCATTAGAGAAGAAAGAGAAGAGACGGCAGGATGTAAAGCTATCTGGTCCTAAACTTGAACGCGGTTCCCAGGGCTCTTAAAACTTCAATATATTCCAATCAGGTATTACACAGTCTAAAGAAACATATAAGTCACATAGCAGCCAGAAACATTACACTTCCAACTGAGACGTAATAATTTATAGAAGTCTTTCATTTGTTCTCTGCAAAACAACTTAAACAAATAAACCGTGAATGCGACCTAGTGCATGCCTTTCCATTTTATATACATAATTTCGGGAATTTTTTATCCGGAGAAATATGGTGAAGAAATCGCCTGTTTCATGACGGAAGTTACAATTTCAGAGGATTTGTAAATGCATAAGAAATGCTAATGAAAAGGTCCAATTTAGCGCATTATCAGAATGGTCAAGCTACTCAGAAGCTTAAAAGAAAGTGGCAATGGCTTAGCACAGCGATGCCAGGACATATGTAGCGAGAGGTACGCTCCCCTGGCTGAGCTTGTTGTGGGCGTGCATGTTTAGCAATGAGAGACATTGGGTATACACATCATTTATTCATTATGCTTGACAGAGAGGAATACTGCCCGATGATCTGTGAAGTAGATGCATTCGCCTCAATTTCGTCTATGCAGTATTTCGATTTGGCAGTGTCTCCAAACGAAAAATCTCATTCATTGCAAAACTCACCGGTGTCAAGTCCTTTGGTGCTACAGTCTCGCACACACTACACATGTGTCCAAACGTAATGTTCACAATGTCTGCTTTGAACTTCTGGGTGGCAAATTCACTTTCGGGAACATGACGGAAGGGATCAGTCACACGACGTGCCTTCAGATCATCATCTGCTGGTTCCCGTGGACTGAACTCTTCCATAGGCCCCATCTCGTCAGCTCGTCTATTACGCTCGGCAGTCTGGCCTTACCGCGTGGCTAGACGGTCCTCTCTCTGTTCGGGTGTCTCCGCTTTTCTCTCGCTTTATGGTAATTCTCTCTTTGCTGATGCTATGCGCCGCTTTTTACGCTCTGTCAGCGGCTGCTTTTCAATGGAAGCGAAACGGAGAGGCGTCCGTGCGCTGCGCGATGTCAGTGCACGTTCACACTTGGTCAAAATTACTCCGTAGCCCTCCACTACGGTTCCACATTCCTCTATTTTAAATTTCTCTCTAACCTTCCTATCTTTTACTACGCGGCTGAGGTGTCCGGGACAGATACCGCGCCTTTTCTTTTCCTGTGGACAATAAAGGACATCCATGGCGGTTGAAGTAAGCAGACAGGCGAGGGGGAAGTGGGAAAGGGTGGCAGTTCCTGGCCCTTAGGGACTTGGACGGTAGGTCAACGCCGCTTGCCGCGGGGGCTAGCCAGCCACCACATGTTATCTGTTGTAGGCCGTCATTGCACCTGCCACTGCTTCGGTGGTGGACGACGGCTGTTGTTGTGGCGCACATCTTTTTCTCCCCTTTTCTTTTTCCTTTCTTTATCTCTTCTCTCCGCAACAGGCAGCGTAGGTGGCTTAGCTACAGAGCCAGTAGCTGGCCCGTGCCTTTTCTTTGCCTTCTTCCTACAGCCACAACAACAACAACAGCAGTAAGCGCGCCCCGCCGGGGATGTGCAGTGGTAAGACGCCCGACTACTGTGCCGAAATACTCGGGTTCGAACCCGACCTCGGCGGCTGCGTTTCGATGGAGGCGAAACGAAGAGGCGTCAGTGTGCTGTGAGATGTCAGCGCACGTTAAAGATCCCCAGGTGGTCGAAATTACTCCGCAGCCCTCCACTACGGCTCCTCTTTCTCTCTTTCTACTTTCACTCCCACCTTCCTCCCTTCCACAGAGCAAGTGTGACAGATACTGCGCCTTTCCCTTCCTGTGAACCCAACCCAACCAACCCCAACCCCAACCCCAACCCGACCCGACCGACCGACCGACCGACCGACCAACCGACCAACCAACCAACCTCCTCCGCATTAGAGTGGTTTTTACCGCTCCAGAAAAACTCTCCAGGATCTGCAAGAGAGTGAATGCGGAGTAGGAGGGCGTCGCTTGTTCGAAGCGCCAGCAGCAGCGCTTCGTGGCCTGTAAAAAGACCGTTGTGTACTCGATACCGCTTGCCTGTGGTAAGCAGTATATTGGCCAGCCTGGGAGGTGCCTTAATGATAGGCTGAGGGAGCACGCTAGAGATGTCAGGAACAATTCGGGTAGCAAAATGATTGACCATATTCGGAATTGCCGCAACTGCACTCCCGCGCTCGAAAAAACGTCGAAAAAACGCCGGTGCAAGACTCAGCTTGGAAGAGAGATAATTGAGGCTAATGAGATAGAAAAATCGGGTAACTCGTGTGTTAGCAATCCTTCAATTTTACTCTCAAAAAAAAGAATTCAGTTATCTTGCGCAGAATTAAAAAACTCGAAGCATGCATTCACTCGTGCGATGATGGGATCTGTGCTGATCTGATATGTATGCGAATTCCCTTATTTTCTTCTCCGTGTTGATAAGAGCAGCTGCTGTATTTAAGCAAATGTTCCGTCAATAAAAACCTGAGTTGTTAGTAAGCGCTTGTCCTGTCTACCTCGTTTCTTTTGTGTCGTGTTTTTTGCGCAAAATAACAGAATGCTTAGAAAAAATAACCGGATGATGCGAACGACTGCAACAAGACTGGAAAGGAAGAGCAGAGGAAGCCTTGGCGAAGAATGCCGCCACTCCCCCCAAACATTACACCAAGATAATTTTTCGACCCAAGAAAGGACTCATGGTAATATCACTCACCACACATCAAGTAGCGGGCGCCGTTTTCATGGCGTGCGGCCAACAGTGAAAGGACGAGGACCTAGTAGTAAGGCTGCGTAACGGATCTAACATCATTATCGTTAGCACCCCACATGAAGCAACGACTCACCTGGTGCGGTGCATTACCCGCCTAAATGTCGGCGTACGAGGTAAGCGCTAAGGTGGCAGCTCCGGAGGACGTCCACCGAGGCGTAATGCATGGTGTTGATCCAGTTACGTCTCTCTAAGACTTGAAAAGACATCTACGAGTCAGAACTCAAAGAGTGTCCATTCTTCAGGCAAGGATGATTGGAAATTCTATGATGGCAGTCATCACCTTCTACTGCCCGGTCTTGACAAATTTCGTTACTATACTATGGAGGTGAACTACAATGCTACGAGTACCGCCCCACGAGGGAAGTGTGCTACATCTGTTTCCAACAATTACACCGCTCCGACGTGTGCCTCACATCGGACATTACTGTGTGCGGACTGTGCGGAGCTCCGTCCAAAGACTATGTGTGTGCGCTCCAATGCATAATATGCAGTGAGGCACATCGCCCCAGGTCCAAAGCGTGCCCGGGCAGACTGAAACAAGCAAAGCCAAAATCCGGCGGAGAAAGAAGGCGCAGTGACCAACGTGGGCGACCACGTAAGCGATGGTTGAGCTCAGAGGGAGAGACATCGAGGAGCCGATCGAGGTCCAATTCCTTCCCGCCTCTGACGCCAGCTGGCACACAGGAAGGGAACAAACAAGACAAGAACAAGCTTTCCCAGAAAGACGGCAGCAAAGTACGCTGGGCATCTACCATTGTTCCATACTCGGTAGAAGAGTATACAAACAACAAAATTATTCTGTCAAGGAAGAGAACGACGCGAGCCACGATGTGCTCAGACAGTCCAGTTTCTATGTGTTCCTTGTGTCCTGGTTTTTTGCGCTCCTGTTCTGCACGATGCTTCACCGACTCACCCACACACAGGTTTTGAATGTTGGGCATTTTTCGTAGGAAAAGTTAGTCTAGGCTTGCCGAATGGTTATACATAAACACTTAAAAAAAGCAGAGTCACCCAATAAGCTGCAATAGCAGTCTTTTGTTTGAGCCAGACAAGTTTATTCGCTCTCACATTTAAATTTCAATGTCCTTCTACATGTTCTTCACTTTTGACTTGCCATTTGCTACTTCACTTGCCCTTCTGCAGATGCCACCTACAATTCCAAGTCTTCTACAGCTCAGAAATTCTATGCATTCAGATATGTTTTTCGAAACGGCTCCAGTTCTGGTTCATTTCAGCGATGCAATCCTGAATGCGCTAGTGGCAGAACCAATAGAAGACTGTCTCAGTCCTATTGCACTCTACCGCAAATATAAAGCTTGGAGTAATGAATAAGGTGTGGCGCGGGCAACAGCCAGAGATTAGCGAGCATCGAGAAAAACAAAAATATGGACAGGATTCGAAATTTAAATATCCTACTTACCCTGTGTGATAAATTACTTAATTTGAACTACGTATAGACCCCGTAAAACAGCAGTTTAATCCGAGGTTTTTGTGTATTGTTCTCGGTAATGTATTTTATTGTATCACCGAATAATCATTGCACCATGATTTCCCTCATATGTTAGCATTAAATATATCTTCGTCTATACAGTGGCTTTGCAATCTTTAACAAACCAACCACAATATTTCACTAGCTGCTTACCTCCCGCTCTTTTATTCCATTTCTCCCCTTCTCTAAGACTACTTTTGTTTTCGCTTTTTGTTTGAGGTATTACTTTGAGGAGAGAGGAACGGCATTTATTTGCATCAGACATTTTGTCGAAAGACAACTCGAGCAGAGCGGGAATAAATATAACAGCTGTGAATAATATTTGTGGACCATGAAACACGCGGTAACGAAAAACTTCACATTTTCCTGCAGTGAAGAAGACGGCAAAGGGCAAAAATTACCCTCAGTAAAGCGTGTGAGTGGCATGTATACCATAGCCAATGCGTATTGAATGGACTCTGCGGGACCTTATAAGTGCTCAAAGCCAGGCAGATTCTACGACCCGCCTTTCACTCTGAACCTCGACATCGCTGAACCTCATAAAATTGGACAATGCTACCTTACTTTTAACAAGAAAGGAACACCTCCCGATGCCGTACAAGTGCTCCAATACCTCCGTGTACGGTAGGCCTCCCCCGCGGTCCAACCCGTGCAGAGGAGATGGCGCTTCAGAGGATTAGAGCTGGGGTGGCCCTAACACCGGCAGTGATCAGAAAGTGGTCTCAATTTCGACATTGGTATCCACACCCTGGGTGCCCTGACTGCAAATCCAGAAATACGGAAGCTGACATCCATCACCTGCTGTGGGAATGTCCAGCGCTCAAGCCAACGCGGTTCTGGCACCTTCACTTCACTTTATTACCTTAAAGACCCCACATTGGGGTATTACATAAGGGGTGGGAGTACAAACATTGACTGAATATGATTGCCTACATGATATTTATGAAGTGCATATTTAAACTGTTAAGAAAACTTGATGGGCAGGTGATGGCAACAACATCGTAGGGCAGGCCATTCCAGTCTTTTGCAGTGCGAAGAAAGAATGATGAAGAAAAAGTGACGGTGCGGGCGCGCTGGCATGAAACTACTAGTGGATGGCCGGTGCGATGAGATATGCGACCTGTCGCTGTGATATAGGGTGGTTGGCCGAGGGAGTAGCAAAGAAACTTATGGAAGAGATTAAGAGAAGCAATGCCACAACGATGGGCAAGAGTTGATAAACCTGATTGCTGTTAAAGTGACGATACACTGATGTCATACGAATAGGCAGAATGAATGAACCCCGTGGCGCGATTTTG
>JAJIZL010039387.1:1703-18658 GCA_023969395.1 Amblyomma maculatum
TGGTCATATATAAAAGACGAAAGAATATTTTCCAAGGGCCTTGAAAAGGTTATTCTAAGCCACCTCGACATAGTCAAGCACAATATTTTATCAAAATCTTGGCATGGCTTTCGAAAGGGCAGGTCGATCCGCCCTTCTATGGTTACAACATTAAGGCTGACATATTCACTTTTGGCATTTTTGTTTTATTTATTATGCCATGTGACTCTTAATAAATTAGATTAGTGTCCATGCTCTTTTGCAATCATATCTAACCGGCTGAACTCGGTACATTCACATCAATGGCTATCATTCTAATTTGCTATGCCAGGTGAAAACCTTAACTGGTCTAACTGGTTTAAGGAACAAATTTCCAGTTAATCGCAGTTCAATTACAGTTGGGGATCCATTGTTATCCAACTGGGATGAACTAGAAATTTGTTCCTTAAGCCAGTTAGAGGGATTTGCACCTATGTTCCACAAGAGCATTCTTGGGCTGTTCTTAAATCTAATTTATACATAAATGATCTCATGCATCAACTTAAGTTTGTTTTTTAGCTCAACTAATAAACTTGATATGTTTGAAATGGCTAACGGCTAGTGCACTGTAAAAACTACTTGAACTACCAAATAAACAGCCTAAAAATTGATGAAACTAAAATCGAAGGAATTTTATTTGCTCCTAAAAACAAACATGTTTCCCCAAGCCTCAATTTAAAATTAAGAAGTCATGAAATAAACGTTGTGATACAGCATAAAATCCTAGGTGTATATTCTCAAGTCAGCTGACATGGGATAGTCATATTGAGCAGGTATCCAAAAAACTCCTGTTGTAGGTATGCCCTCTTTCAGACCCAGAATCAAGTTTACCATGTCATATTCTGTTCCCACCTTAACTATTGCATGCTGGTATGGAAGGCAACTACTAAAAAAAAAGACATCAGTGCACTTCTGCCTCTAGAAAAAAAAAAAAGCCGTTTGTTTCATAAACAATTACTGTCAAGCTTCAACAGAGCTAACCATTCAGCATCAAATTGTCTATCTATATTATTTCTTTATAATTTATTATTACCATCTTTTTATCATTTGCACTTTGATGATGAAAAATGTCAGCAATTTAATAACCCAATCAGGAGCAACACTGTTTTAATATTTTGTACCTGTGAAAAAGGGATGATAATTGACATTGCCAAACTAATTACCTCCTTCAGTCTTTTAACTTGTACAGTTCTAGTTCTACTAAATAAACTGTATTTTTCCAATATCAACCTTGTGAGTGACAAAGTTTTGTGTTTAATATTTCTAGAGGGGCCTGTGTTTTCTATTTTACTGTGCATTGCATGGTACCTTGTTCACTGAACCTATAAATGTGAATTTTGTGTGCATTTTGCTATGTTATTTTAGGAATAGTAATGTTGCATATTGTCGGTACTTTGGTTCATCTTTCATTAAATGCATGCACTCAGAAAAGGCTGAATTTCTTCATTAGAAACTTCTTGTTTGAACTTTTGATAATTCTGTCACTGCAGCCTCCCTTACCTCGTCTTAAACTGTCTTTGCAGTTTTTTGTCCGAGAGTTCATAAATCAAATGTTCAGCATAAATTAGATGAATTGAATTAAAATAATTTGAATTACAGCTGGGCTTTTGAACGGGAAATCACTTCTTTCCAGCTGGAAACCATATATATTCCTGCCAGAATGAGTTTTCAGGCTGGATTACTGAACTACCTATCCATCTGAAAAGTATTTTTGTTTCCAGATGGAAAATTTACATCTCCAGTCAAACAGCTAAACAATTTTTAGCTAGAGTGACTCCAACAAGTCATATAGTGACATATATATGATCCTGCACAACACTAAACAACATATACAACTCGGTGCACTCGCGTCGATATCATGCATGGAGCCAAGCATATAATAACCAGGCCATAATTAAGAGGTGCTATATAGTACTTGGTTTTATATGCTAGTGTACTGACTGTGTTTGTGTGATATTATGTAGATATGTTAACGTAATGCTTAATGTGAGACCAGGTGATTCATATGAGTGGGTGAAAATGAGTAGCCAGAGCCCTCTGCTTTATTGTTTATGTAAATAGAAAAAAAAAGGGTGCCCCACGGGGTAGTGATGAATGGGTAGTAAGCAAACCTTTCTAACAAAATACTATATCTGTGCATACGCTCTGTTGCAGGCAGAATTTAAGAGATTTAGTTGCAAAGTACTGTTAGTTAAAGATGTCTTCGCGGTAAGAGACAGGGAGAAAATTCTGCAACCCACTGCTTCAAGTATATTTTTATTATGTTGTTTTACAGTTATTATTGAAAAAGTGCATAACGATGTAGAGAAGACTATATCAAAGGGATTTTGCTTTGTAATGTTAAATAATGTTTATAATACAACATAATGATATTCTTTGATAATTTATAACAACATAATAATTATAACATTGAAAAGATCAGATAATTACTTATGTAACACAAACAATAATACAACTTACACAATAGTTTTATTATTCTAAAGTTGCTACCAGCTGAAGAATTATTTGGCAATTGCTGATTTGCTTCTTGTTCATTGTTTATTGGCATAGATGAAGCATGTATCTATGAGCGGAAACAGGTCTTGTCATCACCTTTGCATGCGGTTCGCTCTGCGGAGCAAGCACTTTACATTAACATGACCAATATATGTGCAGCAATCCCGTCCTTTGAGCTAAATTGTAGAATATATTTGTAGCAAAAGTTATAAATTTTCAACATGGATCTTTTTTATTACATTAACCAATTCCTATCACTGCTTTGCCGGCTTCCGCCCACTATGCAGCATTACAGCCAGTGAAGAGGATATCGGGTACTTTTTTGTAAAAAAATATCATAATGGGTGGGCTTTACAGCAACATAAGTTGACATGCAGAGAAGCCCCCTGTTTGTATTCTGAAGACGTCCTTGCATTTCATCATTCTACAGTGTTCCTTTTTTTTTTCTCTTTCAAAAACAGCGTACCTGGAAAATCATTGAGAAGGGGCAGTAAGTAAATATTTTCCAGCGCTGAAAAATTCGGCAGATATAATATGTGCCGCGTGACTATAGTTCAACCCGCATGCATTAAATAAAGATTTTAGTTTTTTATTATTATTTTGCATGATCACCACAGCTCGTTTCGTAATATATTCAACCAGCTGTTACGCCCAAATGCGAGCACCCTGTTCTTTCTGTGGTACATATGTCTCACTTGTAATATATGTGGCACATATGATAACAGGCCGCGCGCACTACCGCGACCCTAGTGTGATTCGCATTTCATATAACCTAGAATTGCTTACACGGAAGCTCTACTGATAATATATAGCTACGCTTCGGCGTCGTTAGGTCGGATGTCCTGTTCACTGCAATTCTCTGAGACACTCGAAGTTGTATACTAACATGGTGTTCTCGTGTCTCCCAGGCCGCGTCGTCTGCCATCTCAGCTGCAGCCATGGATGGTATAACAGAATTGACAGGCGAAAACTAAAACAAACCATCTATGCGGACCTTTATAGACCGTGAAATTTAATTTTTAAGTGCAATATTTCATTTGCGGTTGCTTTCTTTTTCTTTTTTTGTCAACAAATGGTACAGTACGGCACTGCTGCAAGCTAGTACTTTCACTGCGGGACGTATTACAAATGGCGGCGCACTGTAGCTATAGTATAGTTATAGAGGATATTCTAGGCACTATATAGAGGCTAGTCAAATGTGCTAGCCTCTATAGTGTCATGTCTCTTTCCAGGGACCATTACCACATTGAGAACACTTCCCGCATTGACTGTTTTGGTAAGGCTCTCTTAGCATTACTGAAAGTTATATAAAAAGAATTCACAGTGGATTTATTGCATCAGTCATTTATCGTAAAATTTGCGCGTAGATACTTCAATCATTTGTGCTCCCGGTTTCTTCACGTCGTTGGGATACAAGCGGGACAGTGTGTGTACTTGCGAGGTTTGTGTACAGTGCGAGTTGCTTACAGCCCCTTCGGTCACGTCTTCTCCAAGTGTGCAGTGCTGTACTTAAAGTAGTACGTAGTACATGTTAATTTGGTGCGGATACTGCAACAGCTACTCGCTGTTGCAGTATTTTTTTTTTTTTATGTTGCTTTCCCGAGAACTGGCCTTCATATGTAAGTGCATCGTTGTTGCTTTCAGCTGTCTTAGGCACAGCCTGCCTGTATGCTAGCACACCGTTTGTTGTGTATGCTTCGCCCCTCTGTACTTGTGCACTGCAGAGAAGCACCAGGGCAGATGATCATCACTGTTCATGTCATGGGCTGCCGGGACTTCATGTACTGCCTTGTTGTACATGCTTACATTTTAGTTAACTGTTAATTCGTAAAATATAAACAAAAGTTAACTTTTCTCATATAGCTGTAAATATTTCGTCATACTGTCTAGGATGCCAAATGAGTTGTTGAAATGTCAGGATGATGCTAGAAATATATTGATCCTTGTTTACCCTTTTGTGCTGTGCTACTACCACAAATTCTGAACAGAACCAGTCAATTCATTTTCTATTGCTGTCCAAAAGAACTTCAGTATACTTTCTTCATCAGTTTAAAAGCACTTCTGCTTGTGTTGCCTCATATATGTTCTGTTTTCACCCAGAACACCTCCACCTTCCCCAGTACTTCAAGAAATAAAAGTAGTCACTGAGCCGAGCTTAATTGTCCTTTGCTACTTTCACTAGAAAAACATCACCCTGCTCGTCCATGTCATGGGCACGGTTAATGCAGACTTTGCAGAGCATGCTTTTCTTGTCTGCAATATTTGGGCATTTTCAAAACATATTCATCATTGCTCGTAGCAGGCGTGCCCATGTGGACTAAAATACTGACTCTTCTAGAAATGAGCCCCACCTTGGCTTATGTGTCATGACATCAACTGTAGTTGATGTTGGGACTTGAGTCACAGGTGCTGACTCTGTAACTACAAAAGGCCTCAATTCAACCGGGAAGGGCATTCTTACACATCTCTTGACTGTGGACCAGTGCACTTGTGCTATTTCGAAAACATGAAAAAATACAGATCAAAACAGGATTGGTGTGCTGGGTGTTTAAATGTACAGCAGTGGACAGTAGGTGCAGCAATTTCACAAGAGTCCATGTGCCTGGTACGTTGTCACAAGAATGCACACAAAGAGACATATATATTACTTTGGTTGCTTTTATTCTAAAAGTCTTGTGAGCTTGAAAAATTCCTTTATGCCGACAAAAGTATGTTCTCTGTGCGAGTTCAAGGTGTTGTGGTGGTGCCTGCTGGCCACAAGGTCAAAAGAGTTGCATAGAGAGAGAGAGACCCTTTAATGAAGAACAGAGATTTTAGCCGTTTAAATTTCTCTGACATGCTACTCTGTGTAGGAAGGGGAATTCGGGAGGTAACGATGGAAAAAGAATCCTGAGGAGATTAAAAGAAATGAAGAGAGAGATAAAATGCAGCCATTAAGTGCGTTCTAAGGTGCATCGTGGAGTCATGGTATAAAATGAAATGATGAAATGCATAGTCCGATAAATGTGCTTATAGAGTTCACAGCGTGAAAAATGCCACAGTGCGACATTCAAGGTGAACTTAGTTTGTCTAAAAGTCCAATGTCTTTCAAATACGTAAACAAAAAGTTTGTTGCGAGTCTCTGTTGCCTAGGGCAGGCTGAGAGACCTAAAACAATGCCCATTGTTAAAGGCACTGGGGAGAGCTTTTCTATGCTATGTTCGTAGTATGCACGCTCGTCAGCATATGCAGGACACTCAAAAGACATGCACATGTTTATTCAAAGCTTTAGGCACTAAAAAAAAATTATTACTGCTTAGAAGTGTGCTTCCTGTCATAGCAGTATGTGTACACATGCATGTCCTTTTAAGAACCAGCTGGCAGTAAATTTACTACCAGTAGATTATTATACCTACAGCTGTATGCACTCACATTTTCTGTGATTCAGTTAACTTTCTCTTCAGCCGTATAATGTGCTACTCCTGTGTGGGTAAAGAAAGATCACTTGGGGTTTACTTCTTTAGTTAATGGGTTTAACGTCTCAAAGCATAGTAGAATGGTCCAGAAATTTCAACCACCTGGGTTTTATAACGTGCACTGACATCGCACAACCCAAGGGCGCCTTGGTTTACCCATCACAAAAGGGGTCGCTGCGGCATGGAACTTAGGGTCTACCTCAGTCTTTTTGTGAGCCCAAGTATTCAATGTAAGTGTAGTTAATGCAAAAATGATCATACTTAGATCTGTACTGTAACGAAGAAATGCTGCTCTTTTGCTGTTATACACACCTGAAAAAAATTTTTAATGTGGGAAATTTAATAAAGCAAGCAAGAACACTAGTTTGGCGTAGTTTATTTTGATATACGTGATATAAGGTGTATGTAGATGACTTTGTATCTTCTTGCCTGCTGTTCCTTGTATCGCTTAGCGCAAGTTTCTCGGCATTTGACAACTGCCACAAAGGACCAGGCCTGCTATTTTAAAGCAGATTGAAGATCAGGACAGTTTACATGGTTAAACCACATGAGAACATATGTCGCTGCTGATGTCACACGCACATTTAATGCAAGCAAACACAAAGGCAGGTAAATTTAAGACAGATGATGTCACAGAAACAGCCGAAAAGTGGCCAGCCATGCCACCTGCCAGAGGCATGCTGTGAGGTGGGCCGTAATGTGTGCTGCTCAAGCTGCCGGGAGTGACATAGATATAAAGCCCAACTTTAACCAAGCCATATGAATGTGCTTGTGTGACCTAGGGTAGCATGTCTAGCCTGGGACTCAAAAGGCAATTCTGATCTCACCCTCCCATCTCAATGGCGAAGCTAAAGTTAGCAGCACTTGCCGATTCCACCGTGACGTGCGGTCTTGTGACGTCACAGGAGTCACCTGTTCATGTCACCTGCCAACTGCAAGAGGCATCCTCAAATAGTTGAAGACAAAGGCCACGGCATCAGACATACCTCACATCTTTATTTACCCCATGCTTTTGCAGTAAATTTGAATTCGGCATAATTTTTTTGCTTTATCTTGGTTATTGAAAAGTCCTACCTTTGTTAAGAAACGAAGGTGCCATTTAAAAGCACTTTATGAAGCAGAATGTATATAATAGGTCACAATCTTTTGACTCTTTTATGAGGCACAAATAGCCCAAAGCTCAAGATGTATGTAAGGTGAGGATGGTCTTGTCTGCTTCCCTGAGAAACTTTGGCAGCTTCACAAGTTCCCCATTGTGCAGCTTAACTGCACACCCCAAGGCATGGGGTCCTTTGACCAACCATGCAGGTAACCTGCATGCAACAAGTGTGCTACGAAAGCTTTAGTAAAAGTTCACGAGGAATCTGTGCTTGGCTTACTGACTACTGCTGTCAAACCTTATAGGCCACAATGTCATGCAAAAGGTGCTGTCACAGATACCAAAGCCAAGGGAGTAAGTAGACGGGGCATTGCGACAAAAGCAAGCATTTCTGAAGAGTAACAAAATCATAGGAAGTGCCAGGCAACTCTACTCTTTGTTCTTGCAGAGAATCAGGGTCTGCCATTATGGTACTCTCGGTGGAGTGGCACAAAGAAAAAAATGGGGGAGAGTACTGCTCTTCATAAACATAATTCAAAAGAAAAAAAAAACAAACAATTGTAACAATGAGAGCTTCACATGCTTACCAGGAAGGAGGCATTATATGAAAGTGTTCTTTCTGTCAGGGCCCGAAAAGGGCTATCGGATAGCTTTGTAGATGGTGCCCGCCAGCCACCGTCTCTCGCCTTCCTTCGCCATAGTCATTGCATATAGTGCATTAGGAGTGCACAGTAACTGTTCAAGCTTTGCAACCTGTCACCAAAGTTGCAAGATCACTTGACTGGGTGGCAGCAGTGCCCTCAGCACTGCATGGGGTAAGATGGCCTTAGAGCTTGGGTTTAAAGTTGCGGCTCCATACGCAGAATTCTATATGGGGTTTTATGGCGCATAAGCAACTGTGGCTATCACAAATGTCTTGGCTTTTGATTCATTATTGTCAAGTGAAGTAAACTTAGGGTGTTACAGCAGAGACATGGATGAAACAAACTATGGTGTGTGCAAAGAAAAAAGTCAGGGCTTATATACCTATTTTTTTACTTTTACCCCGCCACAGTGGCTCGGTGGTTAAGATGCTCAA
The DNA here is from genome assembly GCA_023969395.1 of Amblyomma maculatum. Lineage (NCBI taxonomy): Eukaryota > Metazoa > Arthropoda > Arachnida > Ixodida > Ixodidae > Amblyomma > Amblyomma maculatum. The sequence goes on from JAJIZL010039387.1 coordinate 9,850, forward strand.
CCACTGAACCAGGGTACAGTGGTTTGAGCCGTGGCAGCCGTGTTTGAATTGATGCAGAAAGCATAGCACCCGTGTACTGTGCACAGTCAGTACCTGTTAAAGAAGTTAAAGGTGATCGAAATGATCCAGAGCCCTCCCCTACAGTGTCTTCATAGCCCAAGTTGGTCTGGAATGTATACAGCTGTTGTGCTTTTCGTTCGGTTCGATCATGAATTCAACCCATAAAGCTATTGATTAAAAAATGTAATTCCATTGGCTGCAAGGATGTTTTAATATTTAGACATAGTAGGTCAAAAAATACGACTGAACAAACATGTTTACTAAATGCTAAGTAATTTAACTGCATGTGTATGCAACATTCCCCATTTAGGCTCTTGGAACGTCCGATCACTGTTAAAAAGGGAGCTGATCAGTGTAGCGCCTTAACAAAGGAGCACTATTTAATTATTTTCATGGAAACCTGAAGTAAAAGCAGATAACCTTATTGGTGGAAAGTAGTCCTAATAAATAGCGTCGCAGGTCAGTTCCAGCCCAAAATGGGGAGACTCGACTATTCCTCCAGTAGGTGCGCTGAATAGAGCGCCTCTGCAACTCCAGCCAAGGAACATGGTTCCCTCACCACCTTGGATACACAATGCAGTGCCTGCCTATAACGATCGTTTGTGTGTAGAAGTTGAGTGGTCTGGCTTACATTAGCTGTGTACTTGTTCTGGTCTCACAGGAGAATGGCGAAGAAAGCGATTTACGCCAAAGGCTCGCTCTCGACAATGGCGTAAGCTAACCGGTCAAGTGAATTGGTAAATGAGAACATAGATGTCATTTGCCCCGTGCAAACATCTTCAGCTATTTCTGTCTGCTCGTACAAAATCGTGACTGCGACATGATGAAAAATATTGGTCAACGTAATTCACTGTCCTAGTCACCATGCAGCCACCACACGACACTATTTGAAGGTTAGCAAAAGTAAGGAACATCCCTTTATCTTGCGCGCGACAATATGCACAAAAGGCCAGAAGGGCTGTGTAATATATGCAAAAGACTAGCTCATTCCTACCAAATGCCTATACCTGAATTGAGCAACACTTTACATAACCAACTACTGTTCTGAAGCTCCCGGGTTCGAACCAAAGAAACATAATGCAACTTGTAGCGTAGACAAGACAGCAGCAATGCAGCAATTGACTACTCTCCAGCCACTCTATATTTCACTTCCTAGTTTTCTTGCATACACATGTGCAACAACACCGTCTTCATCACATTTCCACCGCACTTAAAAAAAAAACAAAAAAACCTTGCTGGCAAATGGCTAAATATCCTCTAATACATCATAGTCTTTTAAACCTTGCGGGAAGCTTCTTTTCACATTTACTTCTGCGGGGAGAAGGAAGAGGAGTAGTAGTTGCTGCTGTTGAGGCACACTTTGGTTGAGGGGGGTCTGTCAGTTCTGTGTCGGGCAAAGCCAGGAATGAGGAAGTTCCCGGGCTAACACCTGCGTTATTGGGGTTATGCGAGGTTGGACTCTGGTCTGCGTTTCTGGTAGTGGACTGGTCGACACTCGGGTGCAGTCAGTGGGCAACAAAATGTTAGCGGGGAGAGCCATCAGAGCTGAGGGCGGAGGTTGGCGCTGAACAACTGCTTTTCTAACAGCTCATAATTTGGACGAGTGCCACACTCGCCCATCATCCAGCAGGTGTGAGACTGGTCCAATTCGCTCAACAACTCTTCGAGGCTCTGAAACCGAGCAGCCAGCTTGCCTCACACAATCGGCTTGCAAACTCGCACATAGTCGCCAATCTGAAAGTCATAGTGCTTGGTTCCACTTCGCTGGTCTGCATAAAGCTTATATTTGGCTTGCTTCTGCTCTAGCCACTGGCAATAGAGCTTCAGCGCTCTTGTACGATCAGTCGAGAAGCACTGATCCGGGCAGGCACACAACGTTAAGTCTTATGCGAGGCATCTGGCCATGAACTGGGATGGCTAGTGCGATTCCTGTCGTGGAATGTGGCGCACAGTGGTAGACAGTTATAATAGCGGTACGTAGGTCACGTCGCTCGCAAAGAGCCATCTGAGCATATGCCCTGAAAACCCTATTAAACTGTCCTACAAGTCCATTGGCTTAAGGGTCATAAACTGAGGAGTAGCAGTTACGTATACCCCGAGGATGAAAATTGTGGTCCGTGATCCGACACTATTTATTCAGGGTAATCCTCGTGAACAAATGTACCTAGAAGCAATTCTTGAACTGTGGCAGTTGTGAAAGAAGCCTCCGGCCATTTACTGTAATAGTCAATGAGTGTTATTGCAAAGCGACAGTTACTAGGAGCTTGGTCGAAACGGCCCACGATGTCAATAGCAGGCTTATCCCAAAGCTTGCCTGGCAAAGCAACAGGTTGCAGAGGAACAGTAGAGACCTGAATAATAGCAGCACTGCTGGAAGAATCATCTTCGACTTTCTGCACTTCACTAGAACGATCAGACGACTTGCAGACAGATGCCAAATAGCCCACTTCGCCGCACCGACGACACTTTCGTTTGCGAGCTTGCCATGTGGAGTCGTTCGCCAAGTGGGCAGGAGAACCGCAGCGATAGCACGAACACTCCGGAAGTGCAGATGAAGATTTACATACGTGGCAACTGCATTTGATGCAAGGGACCTGAAGGACCCGTTCTGATGTGCACTCGCATCCCACGCGTTCTGCTGGAGCGACCTCTTCTGACAGCTCCTTTGCTTCACAGGAAGCTTGCTGGCACTGTCTAGCGCGACAGAGTCATGAAGGAGATGGCGGTTACTGAAATAGTGACTAATGGTCTTCACCAGCTGGTCCCTGATGTCCGCGAAGCTCCCAAAACCGCAGTCGCCGACAAGGCTGCGAAGGGCAGCGATGTACTCATATGCTATCTCTCCGGCAGTTTGTACTCGGCAGTGAAAACGGTGGCGTGCGGCGATCACATTTACGGAATATTTGTAATGCGTCGCCAGTATAAAGATAGCATCGTCACAGGAGTGTGAGGCAGCAGCGGTAGGCGCTGAAGTGGACGACGGCGACAATGTGTAGAAAATTCGCTGGCAGGATAGCCCTCTCCGGTTAGCAGAAGTGTGGAGGTTAGTGGAGGCACCAGACGACAGCATGTAGTTGTGGAACGCCAGCCACCATTACTCCCACGGAAGGGCGGAGGCGGCTGAAGACCTGAAAAGCTCATGATAGACGGCCAGCAGTCCACGCCGAGGTCCTGGTTTAAGCTAACATCCTCGTCACCAAAATATGTAGTATCTTACACGAGACAGGAACGCAGCAATTGACTGTTCTTCTCGCTGCGCGCGTGCAACACTTCGCCTTTAACGCACAACTCACAACACAAAATAGCTCATGCGTACCAATAGCAATAATTAACACCGCCGCAACAAAATTAACACCTTTAAAGCTATGACGAGCAAATATCACACAGATGAAACGCTACTCGGCTGAACACTTGCAGAGCGCCATTTTAAACGGAAGCGCGCATCCACTAACGTCATCATACGCGGGTCACGTGAGTGTGACGTATTTCCGTGCGTGGCAGCAGGAGAAACGTGTGTGGGGGCGGCTGCTGCCACGGGCGTGGCTCTAGCCTCGGCCAAATAATTAATACTTTAGCGTCACGGCCAAGGTACACTTCCGGCATGGCACGGCGAGGAATTGTCACGTGAATTTTAACTTCCGGGTCGTTTTTTTGTGGTTTGGTTTCTGCTGGCATTGCTTGCAAGCGTGCGGTTTCGACCTTTATTATCTTGATATTTGCGCTCAATGTGCTGGGAATTTGGTGCTGTGCTTGGCTTCCAACTACGGCAACTGAACTAGAACGCGATACAAGATGTTCAGAGTGCCGTCGAGTTGTGAACGGCGAAAACTAGTTGGCCACTGCGACCCGCTGGCTGAGCGTGGACGGCGAGCTGCACAAGTTTTTTGTCAATGGCAAGTGTTGGATAGCGCTGTGAAAGCTAGAAAATTTTGTGAAGTAGGTTGTTTGCTCTCGTTTAAAAGCACCAAGTTCTCTCTCGGGCCGCTTTGGCATGAGCTGTGTTCGCACGATGACGGTAGCAGCGAGCAGTCGTTCCACGTCTTCAAAAGGTTCCAAAATGGGTTGTTTGGCCTCCGTCAGTACAGCGTGATATGATATTATAAGTACTGATCAATTTATTCCCTACCATTTCTGCTAAATGAAAGTTTCTAGTACCACGGCGAGTGCTTGCCAATCAGCTGTCGATGCATGGTTGGTCTCGTTGCCTGACTAGGCCAGCGTACGTGTCACCGTTAGCAGTTGTAAGACTTTTACGTTGTTGTGCATAACTTGTTGTGTATACATTGTTGTGCAAGCAATTATTTGCTAATTTCACTCCATATAACGAAACATATGCTTTCACCAGCGAAGCAGTCAGCGTGAGCATGCAGTACAAGCAAGATTGATAAAGCTTCCTGCTTGTGCTGTGGTGTTTATTATGTCTTGTGTAGAAAGAGAGACAGTTATAGACTGTTGCAGGAATAAAAATTAATGGCATTTTTCTATACTCTGGATCAGAGTCATGAAATCTTCAGGACAGCACTGTCCAGCTACTTTTCATCTTTCACAGCGTAGAAAAGCTGAGATGCATGGTATAAAACCGAATTTTGCTGTTCAGCAGAGTAATTTAATAACGGCCTAGGTGCTGCTAAATGTGTGCATCTACATAATGCATCTAAATAGCTACTTGTGATGCATATGCAAGGTGCTGCATACATGATGTTTATGTGTTATTTTCATTCACTGCGTGGCCTTCAGATGGAAAACAAGGCGCTGGTGGCCATTGGCTATCTCAAGAAGTGCAAAATTCTGCAAGGTCGGCAGCGGCTGGCATAACTAGCAGTTTTTATGTCTAAGCTAGGGTAAGAAGTATGAATCTTGCCGAGGCAAGGCTTCTGTGCTCTGTGTTGTGCATTTTCTTACAGCTTGCAATTACTCACCCACAGGTCTATTGAAGCTCACTTCTACAGCCTGTACTAGGCATTTTGTCATAATTTACCATTCCTCACTCCCAGCCTTGCTTGGAGGTCATTATAATCACATGCTGTAAAAAATGTTTAAAAGTTCTGCTGGACAAAATTAATATGAGGTGTAATTACAGTATAAGAACAGTTTCCCATTTACAAGAACCTTTGCTTTTTTTCATGGATGCATAATAGACTAGTCACTTTTACCTTTGCCTATTTTCGTGTGCCTGACTGTTTCTCTTGGTGCCCGTAGCAAAGCTGTGCTAAACGCGTTGATATGACTTTCAGTTGATATTTTCGTTATGAAGAACCACAAGACAAGTTGCCTTTATGCCTGGCTTTTAGTATTTGCCTCCTTTACCTTGAACACATCGCATACAGTGCAGGAGTTATACATTGCAGCATTTCAGTATGTATGCATTAACAGTTTATATGTGCCTACTGGAAACATCTGAATGTATACACAACCAAGTTTTTCTGTCCAACCAGACCCCAAGCACAAAGTACAAACAGCAGAATAGTTATACAGGCTCTTCCCAGCTTTGATTGGAAAAAATAATGTTTCACATCCTGGAGTTTCTGGTGATTTCAAGAGACGCCATTAAAATAAAGCTTTTGTTTTAGTAATTCCCTTTTTTTGACCGACATAATGCAGCAATCAGTATTGGGGAATCAAGCATGGGAATTTCAAACATTGAGAGCTTCCACAGGTGTATGTGAATAGCGTAAAATGTCCAACACACTATGTTAGTTAATTTTGTTTATGAGTGAGGTTTTTTCGCATGCACTGCAGCCTCGGCAGTTGGATATGTCTCTCTGACTGCCGGAATAGCTACGTTACTAGCCGACCCAGGCCCTCAACAAGCATTAGTAGAGGTTTTTGACCATCTAGTCTTGGTTAGATCATGTTAGGGTATGATGCATGCAAAATGAATACAGCAGTGCTAAAAATGCAGCTCATATACATCATGCAGTTGCATTTTTGTAATACAACTTAAGTAAAAATCAAATATGCTTGAGAGAAATTTTTATTATTTTTTTCGTGATCCTCTTAATGTTTTCGTTGATTCACAGTATTATGTCAACCATGATACAGTTCTTTGGCATTGTATATCTGCTACAGTTTTCAGAAAAAAAAAAAAAAACAAACTAGGACGCATGTAAACAAAATTATTTAAGCTAGCTGTCTAGGTAGCATTTAACTTAAAATAGCGAAGATTGAGCATACTTCTAAGGTTTCGAAGTACTGGAAAGTAAATCTAGATCTTCTGAAAGAATAGCACAACAGCTGTTAGAATCGCATATCACAACTTTAGCTAAACTAAAACGCGGTGAACCGGCCGTGCTTGCACACAGCTGCAGTACACAGCAAGACAAGAAACCCTAGCTACTCTGACTCTCTCGGGCAGTGCAGCATAAACCGATAAAGCTTTGTTAAGGCTGCAAAAAAAGTTCACTATGTCCTCCTGGTATTTGTATGCTTTCAGCTCTCTCGCAGCCGGCAGTCTAATTATCCGGCTTCTGCTAACGAAATACCTCTAAAGAATGCTTACTCTAGTATATTTTAGAAATATATGTAGCGACTGCTTGATAATATCAACGAAAAATGAACTTTCGCCAAATGAATGATGCATGCTAAACTTCAGCGCGAACAGACGACACACGTTGTAATGGTTGCACTTGCAATGATTTTTCACTCGTTTTCTTCAAATACGAAACGTTAAATAGGCTCATAACGTGTGTGCAGGTCATTATGATCTTTTCTACGACTTCATTCGCGCTTATAAAACACGTGAAGAGTCAAATTTAAGCTTGTTGATGCAGAGTTTCAAGCACAGCGCAGCAGACGCGCGTCTCGCCGATCGACCCGAAATCAGAATTACCCAGATGTAACCAATCAGGAGCACTGTAAGTAAGTGAGTGAGTAAGTAAGTAAGTAAATAATTAAGTAAGTAAGTCAGTGAGTGATCGAGTGTGTGAGTGAGTGGGAGGGTGGCAGGGTGGGTGGGTAGGTAGGTAGGTGAGAAGTCCTGATCCCTTTTGACTCGGGGCAGGCGTTTGTCAACGCCACAGGGGGAAGGAAAAGAGTAGTACATCACAACATTGCGTCACGGTGCACTGAAATATGTCTCGTGGCATTCTAGCACTATTGCACAATGAGGCGAGCTACAGATGGCGCTGATCTCGCTAATCTCGCAATTACTCGCAGGCACAATTACTGTTCCTGAAGCTCTGGGGTTTAGAGATAACAAACTAGAAAAAAACGACTGGAAGATTGGTGGCTTAAAAGCAGAGAAGTGACATAATGTTAGTGATGTAGGAACAAAAATTTAATAAATAGAATGATGGTTTAGTTAACCATTCTAAATCAATAATTAAGATATAGGGAGAAAAATGGGCATGATCGATAGCTACAGCTACCACCCCATTTCAAAGGGGACGCTCCTATAGACTAACACCACTAACACCGTGTTTACAAACAAAGGGGGCGCTCGCGGCGTCGCAGCTTTCTAGGCACTATACTGGGGGTGAAAAATAGGGTTAGCGCCCATAGGAATACATGGAACCGCAATATTTCTAAGCAGTTTTCTCATTTCACGGGGCGCCTGTGATGTCGTTATTCGGTACAAAGCAACTATGAACATCCTAGAACAGATCGTCAAAATATGAAATCTCATTACCGAGGCGAAGTATTTTTAAAATCCCGCGAAACATAATGGGGTGCGAGTTGGGAGGGCGACCCGTAGAAATACATGTAAACACAACTTACCGGAACATTTTTCTCATTTCGCAGAGCATCAGAAGTGGTGGCCGGTCGTTAAACGTTGGTCAGCGCTTTGAAGAAGTGGGTGATAGAGTATGGTGCGTCATTACGAAGGCAGTCTACTTTTAAAACTCCCCGAATAACCTGTGTTATGAATCCAGACACCGCCAAAAGGCAAGCTGAGTTTAGCGAATAGCTCAGTTTTGCTTACAGTCTGATATGCTGCCGCATAGGGTAAATAAGCTTGATAATACTGTCATACCAGTGATACGTCCTAGACAGAATTACATTTAAAAAGCAGTTGTCAAACGCCATACGACAATATGAACCGAACGAGACTGGCGCATTGCAGCAGACGACAGCGTAGCTGGCGATACCCACCGCGGCCGCCTCCAGCTCCGGAGCATCTGCTAGCGACAGCGCCGGTGGCGCACTGCCGTCTGCAACTGTGCGCGGTCAGTTTATCGTGCTGTGAACGGTACCGCAAGTCGTCAGACTTGCAGTACTTGCAAGGGAATGTAGTGTGCCATGCAACATGATGTCGAGGCGTGATACAAGACGTTCACCAAAAAATGAGAAGGGTTCAACGCTGCTGAACCGAGTAAAATGTTGCGGTAAGATGTGTTTACATCTGTTTCTATGGGTTGCCCTCCCAACTCGCACCCGCATACGTTTCGCGGTGTTTTAAAAATACTTCGCCTCGTTAATGAGATTTCATACTTTCGTGATCTGTTCTAGGATGTTCATTGTTGCTCTGTACCGCATAACGACATCACAGATGACCCGTGAAATTAGAAAACTGTTTTGGAATATTTCGCTTCCATGTATTCCTATGGGCGCTAAGCCTATTTTTCACCCCCAGTCGGACCAATGTTACTAGACTAGTCTAGTAACATTGAGTCGGACCACGCTGGCGATAGAAGCGCTGCCGCATCGTGCTTACGTCACAGATCGATGTTGGTCCATCCATCCATCCATCGCTAAGGCCTGCGCAAGGTCAATGTACAACTGGTCGCGCAACTTGGAAGAAAACGCGTGC